>JAQZBX010100386.1:0-11370 GCA_029593785.1 Cabassous unicinctus | reverse complement strand
GTTTCTGGTTTCTTTGGGCCCAACAATTCAGTTACCAGCTTATCTCTTTCCTCTAACATTTTGCTATAAGCTGCAAGGAGAAGCCAAGCCACATTCACCAAGTTTACTTTGGAAATCTCTTCAGCTAAATGTCCAGGCTTGCCATTTTCAGATTCTGCCATCAGGATCAATATAACATCAGGAGTCAATATTGATAAGTTCTCTGCAATTTTAAAACATGGATTGTCTTTCCTCCAGTTTCCAATAATAGTTTCATCACTTCCTTCTAAGGCCTTATCAGAAAAACTTTAGGCTCCATATTCCTGCCAACATTCTCTTCAAAGCAATCTAGGCCTTTTCTATCAATCATCTCACAATTCTTCCAAAATATTCCCCTTACCCATTAATAAAACCATTCCAGCATTTTTTGATAATTGCAAAAGCACAACCCCACTCCTGTTACCAATTTCTGTCTTAGTCAGCCAAAAGGAGTGCTGATGCAAAGTACCAGAAATCTGTTGGCTTTTATAAAGGGTATTTATTTGGGGTAAAAGCTTACAGTTACAAGGCCATAAAGTCCAACTCAAGGTTGCTTTCTCACCAAAGATGGTTGCCAATCTCTGCAAGGATTCAGCCTTCCTTTCTCTCAGCTGTGGGCTGGCATAGGGCTCATTTCTTTCTAGGCATTATCAGCTGCTCACCTGCTCTGTTCTTTTCACAAGGTCAACTGTAAACTATCAGGTGAATGGCTCATCTCTCTTCCTGGGGCCTCAGGGTCAAAGTTCTCTCCTCTGCTGTGTCTATGGAGCTCTCTATCTCTTCCTGTGTGTCTTCTTGAGTGAGTGTCCATTTATATCAGCCCACCAAGGGGGCAGGGACTCAACCCTGAGGGTGAATGAAAACCCTAATCTTAACAGGTAATTTAGTCAAAGTCATCTCAGGTGAATCTAATAACAATCAAAGGGTATAGCACCCAGAGGAACAGGCCAGTTTACAAACATAATCTTTCTTTTGGGGGATTCATAAATAATCTCAAACTGCCACATTGGCCATTTGTATTTCTTCATTGTGATTTTTTTGTTCATGTCCTTTTCCTATGTTGTTATTGAGAGAGTTCATCTTTTTTATTATCAACTAGTCAGAAGCCTTGCAAATATTCTTCTGAGTCTGTCATTTGCCTTTCAATTTTATTTATGGTGATTTCCATGACATACAGCTCTTCTTAATATAATCTTTCTCATTTTTGCTTCTTCCTTTGCATTCATGCTGAAAATGTTCTTTCTTACCCCAAAATCACATCAATATTCACCTACATAGCCTTCTTCTTTTATTATTTATTTGTGTACACATAATTCTTTTTGCTTTTCTTTATTTTTTAAATTAAAATATGTATCTCATTTGAGAAGTGGATGTGGCTCAAGCAATTGGGCTCCCTTCTACCATATAGGAGGTCCAGGGTTCAATTCCTGGGACCTCTTGGCAAAAGGCAAGCTGGCCCGAGTGGAGAGCTGGCCCACATGGAGTGCTGGCCCTCATGGAGTGCTGGCCCGCATGGAAAGCTGGTGCAGCAAGATGATGCAACATAAAGAGACACAGAGAGACAATAAGAGATGCAGCAGACCAGGGAGCTGAGGTGGCACAAGAGATTGAGTGCATCTCTCCACTCCAGAAGGTCCCAGGATCGGTTCCTGGTGCTGCCTAAAGAGAAGACAAGCAGACACAGAAGAACACACAGAGAGCAGATAGTGAGTGCAAAAACAACGAGGGGTGGGGGTGGAAATAAATAAATAAATATTTTTTTTTAAAAAGGTATCTCATGTTTATTCCAAAACACATACAGCTTCTTTGTTTGTTTAATGTGCATATGTCAAAGTGTCATTGCAATATGTCAAGCAAGGTAAAAGACATCAAATAAACTAATCAATTCTTTATTTTTGATAAAGACATTTTAAATAGGGCTTTTGCATATTATTCTTCAACTGGCTTTTGGAACCCAACAATATATTAAGGCTATCCTTCCATGTTTATACATATGTACATATCTATCTCATTTTTTTAATAGTCACACATCAAACTCTTCAAACAATCAGAGTTTGTTTAGAGGTACCCTGTCAGGTCTAAGTTCACTAATAACTATTTTTTAAAACCATATAGTTAACCAATTATCCCAATACCATTCAAAAAATTTGTAGTCCTCTATCCCTATCAGAAATGACACTCTTAATACATACTAAATTATTTTATATACTGGGGATTTTTTTAGATTTTTAAATTTTGTTCCATTTATCTGTCTATCTCTTGCAGTTCTACTGCATTGTTTTATTGCATCTTCCTAATACTTTCTAATTTCTAGTAGCACAATTCGGTGGTGGGAGGGAGAGAAGAGAAGAGATACATCATGAATGAAAATGAAATCCCCATTGTAGGCACAATTCATTGATCCTCTGAAGAGCCCAGTGATCCAGCAACTTCAACCTAGCTACTTTTGACTGTACAGAAATGTATTTGTTTGTTGTCTGTGTGTGGCTTTTGTTTTTGTTTTTATTTTTGTTTGGCTTGGTTTAATTCAGTGGACTTCCTGATAGGACTTAAAGACAAAAATCCATGCTCACCCAGTTGCAAGATAGCAGTTCTGCCAGGACATGGAAGTCATTCTAGCTGGTTTTCCACTGTCCTGTGTGGGGGAAAGACAGGGAATAATCTGGTTACACTGACCCAGGCCCTAGGGCTGACTTGTGAAAAAGAGTAATGATTCTTCTTGCATGAGCTAGAATTAACCAAAACAATTATTGAATTTCACTTTATTAGGGAAAGGGGAGGTTGGTAATCCCTGGACATAGATACACACTTGCTCATGTCCAACACTCACCACATGACGTGTTCAAGAAGGCACCAGTGGGACCCCCAAGGGTTTCAGATCAAAGAAGCCTAAACTGGGTTTTGTAAAAGACAGAAAATTTCACTTCCCACAAATTCAAATCAGGGTTCTCCTCTTCTCAATATACCAAATCTACATCATGCTTCCCAGGCTCCCCATCATTATTAGTTTATAAAGACTCATTGATAGTCAGTTAAGTAGTTCTAATGTTCTCAATGCAGCCTTAGACAGCACTTTATAAAGAATACATCTGCCCTCTGGAGACAGCTGGGTAAGCCAATTAGTTGATGTAAATTTGCATAGCAATCCAGCTGTGGAATGAAGTCAGCCTTGTTCTCTAGTCACAATGGGAAGAGCAAAGGGATGAATCCAAGTATTCCCTTGTCCTTTCTTCCCTCACTTCAAGTGAGCCACAGTTTTCTTTAAAAGGCTGTGAATACAGGGAGGGAAAATCCATAAATGTTCTCATCCTTGCCAAGAATACACTATTGCTTAGAAGCAATTATTTTTTAAAGATGTATATATTTTTATTTATATCCCCTCCCCCAGATGGTTCTCTCCTCTGTCTGCTCATTGTTTGCTCCCATTCTCCAGGAGGCACCAGGAACTGAACCCGGGACCTCCCACATAGGAGGCAAGTGCCCAACGACCTGAGGCACATCTGCTCCCCTAGAAGCAATTATTAATGGGGAATGTTTAATACCCTTCCAGAAGTTAGTATTAATTCACATAAATATTGCATCAATTAACAAAGGACTTTTGTTCCAGGGATTGAAAATTTTGATAGTAATTTTATCGTCAAGGCAAACTTGAATATAATAAGGTTCCAATTATTAATGATTCCATTATATAGCAAGGATTCAATTCAATCCAGCAAGCATTAGACAAGCCATTACTATGCTAATACCCTGTGCAAAGTGCTAGAATTTGACAAAGTAATTTGCAAGCAGCAACTTTCAGTGATCATGAATTCATAGACTTTGAAAGTTGGAAGGTCCTGTAAGCTCACTGGGCCAAATCCTAGATTCTGTTCCAATTTCTACCACTAGAAGTCTCCCAAGACAGGCTTTCAGATGTTTGGGACTATTTGTTATTTCTCCCCTATCTCTCATACCAGGCTAAACTAAAGTTCTTCACCATTGGAAAGAGCTCCGCCAGCCCTCTACACCAGGATTAGTTTTCTGCTGAACATGTTGAAATTTGTCCTTAACCCCTTTGTCTTAGTTTGTTAAAAGCTGCTGGGAGCAATATACCAGAAATGGGCTGGCTTTTTTTTTTTTTTTAATTTTTTAAGATTAATTTTATTTATTTATTACCCTCCCCTGTTGTTTGCACTCATTGTCTGCTCTCTGTATCCATTTGTTGTGTGTTCTCTATGTCTGCTTGTCTTCTCTTTAGGAGGCACCGGGAACCAATCCTGGGATCTCACATGTGGGAGAGAGGCGCTCAATTGCTTGAGCTACCTCAACTTCCTGGTTTGTTGTGTCTCTCATTGTGTTTCCTGTTTGTGTCTCTTTGTTGCATCATCTTGTTGTGTCAGCTTACCACGCCTGCCCATCACACAGTTCACTGTCTTGCTCATCTCCTCCAGGAGGCACTAGGAACCAAACCCAGGACCTCCCAAATGATTGGCAGGACCTCAGTCGCTTGAGCTGCATCCTCTTCCCTGGGTTGGCTTTTATAATGGGAATTTATTAGTTTAAAAGTCTACAGTTCTGAGGCTGTGGAAATGTCCAAATCAAGGCATCGTCAGAGACGCTGTCTCACTGAAGGTCAGCTGTAGGCATAGGCAATCAGGCACATGGTGGTATCATCTAAAGATGCTTTTTATTTCTTTTTTTTTTTAAGTGATACTTTTTTTTACTTACAATAGGATAAATATGCCAAGGACAAAGTCAACACAAAGAAATAATAAAAAGTAGCAACAAAGAGAAATGGTTAAATGCGGCTCTGTGAGTTCCTGCAGTTCTTCCCTGTGGCCTGCCCTCAGTCCCCTGACACCAGGGCAGACAGAAGCAAGGAAATTCATCATGCAACTGCTCCACCATGACACACTGGGGGAGTCAAAGGAGCTTTATCTGAATGTTAACAATTCAGAAAAATGTCAACCATTCCATAGGCTACTCCGTCCCCATTTTCCCGGAAGTCCCCAAGATGTTTTCTCTCCGAGCTCAGCTGTGGGTGATCAGGCACATGGCAGGGCATAATGGCGGCTTTGCCCAAATCAAGGCATCAAGTGAAGCTCTCTCCCCGAACTCAACTATGGGCAGTCAGGCATATGGCTCATCTCTCCCTTCTCCTCCAGGCCTCGTCTCTTTCAGCCTCTTGGGGGCCTCTTTCCATGCCTCTGTGCTCCACTAATTCCAGCTTCTGGCCTTCAAGACGTTTCTCTCAGCCTCTCAGGGTTTCTCTGTCTCTGCTGCTTTTTCCCTGTGTGTCTGCTGCTTTTATTCCTCTGTTTATAAAGGACTCCAGCAAGAGGACCAAGATCCACCCTAAGTCCTACAATCCGATCAAAGGTCCTCAACTGAAGCAATCCAATCAAAAGGGTCCCACACCCACAACAATGGATTTAGCCCTACGGAGGTGATTTTCTCCCATCTGCCAAGCTTCAAACCATCACACCTTCTAAGGTGCAATACTTGAGAAGTGATCTGACCAGACAGAGCAGGGAAAGACTCTCACCCCCTTCTTTCAAGACAGCATAGCCCTGTTAATACAGTTTAGGATCAGGATCATGTTTAGGAAGCCACAACATACTGCTGAATAATACTGGAATTTCAGTCAGTCCAAATCCTAAAATCAGCACTTTGTTGTAATAGAAAACACAGCATTCAGGGAAGAGCAGGAGGAAGAGGCTGACAAACTGGTAAATAAGAGTAAATTGCCCTCTCTGCATGGCAGTTACTGGCACACATCCCTCACTCTTGGGTCACACTGCCTAGGGGTCCAGTACCTGGTTAGCTCACTGGTGATAGAAGGGTGCATACAAATCCAATTCCTCAAGATTAGGGGTGGGCATGGTCGATCGCCGATCATTTCTTTTCATTAAAACTTCATATCACTGGGAGCTTGGCTCTTAAGGTAGCCATTGTTCCACCGTCCCTGGACAAAGGTGGCTGCAGAGGACATGCTTCCTCAAGACTTTGGGAGACAAATTCAAGGACTGCACTTGCTGGGAAGGTCAAGAAAGCTCAGCTTTGGGGAGCCATGGAAGAAGCTCCTGGGGCCCTTCCTGATTCACTCCCCAGGGCACTTTGGAGCCAATCTGCACCCCCTTCATGAGTCCCTGGCTCTGTTTCAACTGGAAAAGACTGACTTGGGAAAATGCATGCACCTGCACCCCCACCCCAGAATTTGCCCTCCAGATTAAAGCTACTAGAGACAAGGAAAGGAGTGTAAGAAACTATACAGGTTGACAGTGTGGACCAAAAGCTTGCTGGCTTCAAACACCCAGGAGAGAGAGGTCTGTCTCCTTAAATAGAGGGGGCATTCAAACTCATGTAAGCAGAGGAACTACAAAACAACTAACAAGCACAAACAAAGGAAAAGACAAAGGTCAAGAAAAGACAGGTAGGACCCTACAATCTGCATTTTCCTTAGGCAGACCTTCCTAACAGGAGGGATGAAGCTCAAGAAAATCTGTCTTATCACCACCTGGTTACAATACAAAAAAGCAGACTCTCAGGAAATAAATCCCAGAAGTAGCATTTTTAAATACTAAAATATAAAGTGTGCAACAAAAAAGTACAAGACAAATAAAGAAATGGGAAATGATGGTTCATCCAAAGGAAGAGTATAAAAGTCCAGAAAACACCAATAAAGAAGACCAGAATGTGGACATACAAAACAGACTTTTTAAAAATTATCTTAAAAATGCTCAAGGAGATGAAGGAAAATATGGAGAAAGGACTAACGGAGATCAGGAAAACAATTAATAAGCAGTAGGAGAACCTTAGTAAAGAGATAGACATTTTAAAAAGAATCCAAATGGAACTACTGGAGTTGAATACCACAATAACTGAAATGAAAAATTCTCAGGATGGTCTTAAAAGCAGAGTGAAGATACCAGAAGAAAAAATCTATTAACTTGAAGATAAGGCAATTGAAATGTCAGGCTCAGGTACAAAAAGGAAAAAAGAACTATAAAAAGTGAAAATAGCATAAGATACCTCTGGGAAACCATCAAACATACCAATAAAAGCATTTTGGGAATTCAAGAAGGAGTAGAAAAAAAGGGGGCAGAAGGAATATTCAAAGAATAATAATATATAGACCTTCCCAAACTTAGCAAAAGATGTGAATATGCCCATCCACGAAGCCCAGAGAACATTAAACAGGATAAACATGAAGAAAAGTACACCCTGCTATATGTTGATCACACTATCACATACAAAGGACAAGGAAGAGTTATGAAAGCTGCAAGAGAAAAGCAACATATTATGTACAAGGGAGTACCAATTAGATTGAGTGCCAATTTCTCATCAGAAACCATGAGGCAAGAAGGCAGTGGGTTGAAATACTTAAAGTGTTGGAAGAAAACAACGGCCAACCAAGAATTTTATATGCAGTGAAACTTACTTTCAAAAATGAGGGAGAAATTAAGATAGTCCTGGATAAACAAAAGCTGAAGAGTTCATCATGACTAGACCTGCTCTACAAGCATTGCTGAAGGCAGTTCTTCAAACTGAAAGAAAAGGATACTAGACAGTGGTTCAAAGAGACATAAAGAAATAAGAACCTCTGGTAAAGGTAACCATTTGGGTGATTATAAGTGTCAGTATTGTTGTATTGTATTGTTTGCTATGTAAGTCAACTTCTTACTTCTTACAGGCACTAAAATGCAAATAAAATGCTAAATTTTAACTACATGGTAACCAGGAAAAAAATATGAAAAATATGTCCACATAGAAAAGAGAAGGCAGTCAATATGGTACAACACAAAAAATTAAATAATATAAAAGTAGGCATTATCAGAAGAATTGAGGGACAAAAAAATTTTAAGACTTAGAAAGGCTAATAGAAAAATGGGAGAAGAAAGTCTTGCATTATCAGTAGTGACTTTAAATGTAAATGGATTAAAATCTCCAGTCAAAAGGCAGAGATTGGCAGAATACTTAAAAAGCATGACCCAACTATATGCTGTCTACAAGAGACTCACCTTAAATTCAAAGACACAAGTAGGTTGAAAGGGAAAGAACGGAAAAAATATACGATGCAAGCAGTAAGCTAAAGAGAGATTGGATAGCTATAAAAATATAGAAAAATTGACTGTATGTAACAAAAAAAATGTTACAACAGAGACTTCCAGGAAGATGGCATTAAAGTAGGTAAGCAGGGCTGGACTCTCTCACAAAACAATAGAGGAAGGGCAAAAGGCTGTCTGAAATTTCTGCTTTGAGGATCTGCAGATCAGGAGAGTGCTATGCATCCTGCAGGAGGGCAAAGAACAGATAGACAAAGAAGCCAAAATGAAAACCGTGATTTACTAGCCCCTGTGGCCAAGAACAGCATCTATCATCCCTCCCACCCTCAAGGTGAACAGCCTGGATAAAACCTGTGGCTCACTGCAGCCAAATGAAAGGCGAACAGACGTCTTCCTCCCTGGGAAGAGGAAGGGTGTGGCAGAGGGTGGAGAATGGTTTCTCTTCAGTGAATTTGACGAGCAGAGCTTGCTTTGAATCTTGGCTCTGGCCAGACGAGAATCATGGGCAAGTGGAGGTTGAAAAAGATACCCCCATGGAAAGATTCACCAATGAACAGCATCTGCTAGCTGGTCAGGAAACTGCAAGGAGAAAAAAGGCTTTTTGGAGTCTCTCATCCCAGACCCCTTGGATTGGATATGCACACCATTTGTGAGTCCTTGGCCCCATATTGATAACTTAAGCTGGACAATTTTAAAGACTTAGAATAAATTGAACCAAAAATAAAAAATAAAAAATAAACAGCCATGAAACAAAACCACTAGGCAAGAAAAGAGAAACCGAACATCAGAGAAAATTCACCAACAAATTCAGATGCCTAGATATCAGGAAAATATTACAAACCATACTAAGAAACAGGAAGAGATGTTACAGCCAAAGGAACAAACCAAAAATCCTGACAAGACATAGGATCTAAGAAAACTAATCAATGAAAATCACACAAATCTCCCAAATCAATTCAAGGAGTTGAAGGAAAATATGACTAAAGAGATAAAATATATTAAGAAGACACTGGGTAAGCATAAAGAGCAATTTGAAAGCCTGCAAATAAAAGTAATACAGCTTATGGGAATGAAAAACATAATGGATGAGATTAAAAATACATTAGAACTAAAAACAAAGAAACAAAAAAAATGTAATAAAGAAAAAGAAAAAAAAATACATTAGAGACATATAACAGCAGATTTGAATTGGTGGAGGACAGAATTAGTGAATTGGAAGACCGAGCATCTAAACTTGAAAAGACAAGAGAGCAGAAAGAGAAAAGAATGGAAAAAATGGGACAGGAGCTCAGCGAATTTAATGACAATGCCAAATGCACAAACATATGTGTTATCGGTGTCCCCAAAGCAGAATAGAAGAGATCAGAAAGAATATTTGAGGAAATAATGACCAAAAACATCCCAACACTTCTAAAAGACATAAATATCAATATCCAAGAAGAACATCACACCACAAACAGAATCAATCAGAATAGACCTACTCTGAGACACCTACTACTCAGAATGACAAATACCTGAGATAAAAAGAGAATTCTGAAAGCAGCAAGAGAAAAGCAATGCATCACATACAAGGGAACCTCAATAAGACTAAGTGCCAATCTCTCATCAGAATCCATAGGGGTAGAAAAAAGTGGTATGATGTACTTAGGTACTGAAAGAGACAAACTTCCAGCCAAGAATTCTTTATCCAGGAAAACTGTCCTTCAACAATGAGGGTGAGTTTAAAGTGTCCACAGACAAACAATAACTGATGATATGAACCTTTATCTAGAAAATCACAAAAAATCAACAACAAAACTACTAGAACTAATAGACATGTTCAGCAAATTAACGGGATACAAGATTAATAAGCAAAAATCAATAGCATTTTATACACTACTGATGAGCAATCTGAGGAGGAAGTCAGAAATAAATTTCATTTGTAATAGAATTAAATATTTAGGAATAAACTTAACCAAGGACATAAAAGACCTGTAGTCAGAAAACTGCACTTTGCTAAAAGAAACCAAAGAAGACCTAAATAAATGGAAGGACATTCTGTGTTCATCGATTGGAAGACTAAATATTATTACAGTGTCAATTCCACCCAATTGGATTTACAGATTCAACACAATACCAATAAAAACCCCATCAGCCTTTTTTGCAGAAATGGAAAATCCGAGTATCAAATTTATTTGGAAGTTAAGGGGCCCCCAATAGCCAAAAATGTCTTTAAAAAGAACGAGGTTGGAGGATTCTCACTTCCAGACTTTAAATCAGATTATTTAACTACAGTGAACAGTGTGGTACTGGCATAAGAATAGACATATTGACCAATGGAACCAAATTGAGAACTCAAAAACAGACTCTCACAGCTCCAGTCATAGGATTTTTTACAAGGTTGGCAAGCCCACCCATCTGGGCCAGAAGAGTTTATTCAACAAATGGTGCTGGGAGAACCAGATATCCATATATAAAGGAAAGAAAGAGGACCTCTATCTTCACCTTAAACAAAAATTAACTCAAAATGGATCAAGGACCTAAATATAAAAACTACAACCATGAAACTCCTAGAAGAAAATGTAGGGACACATCTTCAAGAACTTGTGATAGGTGGTAGTTTCTTAAACCTTACACCCAAGCATGAGCAATGAAAAAAAATAGATAATGGGATCTCCTCAAACTTAAACACTTTTGTTCTTCAAAAGACTTTGTCAAAAAAGTAAAAAGGCAACCTACTCAATGGGAGAAGATATTTGGAAACTACATATGCAATAAGGGTTTGATATCTATGTTATAAAAAGAGATCATACAATTCAAGGCTTAAAAAAAAGCAACCCAATTAAAAATTGGCAAAAACCTGAGTATGCATTTTTCCAAAGAGAAAATACAAATGGCCAAAAAGCACGAGAAAAAATGTTGAACATCACTGGCTATGAGAAAAATGCAGATCAAAACTACAAAGAGATACCATTTCACAACTTATAGAATAGACATTATTTAAAATAAAAAAAAAGAGCAGAAAACTACAAGTGCTGGAGAGAATGTGGAGAAATAGGAACACTCCTTCACTGTTGGTGGGAATGTAAAATGGTGCAGTCTCTGTGGAAGACAGTTTGGTGGTACCTCAAGAAGCTGAATATAGAACTGCTGTATGATCCAGCAATCTTGTTACTAGGAATATATTAAGAAGAACTGAAAACTATCCCATTACTAGGAATATATTCAGAAGGATGTGAACTGATATTTGCACACTGATGTTCATAGCAGCATTATATACAATTGCTAAAATATGGAAACAGCCCAAGGGTCCATCAACTGATGAAGG
>JAQZBX010100385.1:0-11373 GCA_029593785.1 Cabassous unicinctus | reverse complement strand
CTTAAGAGACAATGTGGAAACTTGAACTAAAACACAGTTGAGAAAGAAAATGGCTAAATCCTGAGTAGATCCTGAGGCTAAGTCCGTGGATTTCAGAGTGCAGCTTGAAGGATCTATGGAACCCCAGTTCAGCACCCGGATCTCATGAGCCCATTTATTTGTGGCCTCTCATATTTAGTTTCTTTCCATAACCCTCATCTCCTGCAAGATGGAATCATCTTTGAGTCCACAGTGCTCTTCCCTTTACTAGATTTTGCAATGGCTCTTTGGAATGACAACATTCTATTTTTGCATCATCCTATCTCTGGTAGAATGGAAAGGAAAAAGTCTTGGCATGGATAGCCCATCTCCAAGCCTGGATGCATGATTACATGGAGCAGGGAGAACTCAGAAGTGAGGCAAATTGGAGGGATGGAAAGGGGTGTCCTGCATGTGGCACGTGGGCAGCACCATGAATCGCCAAGCACAGCTCCCCCATTTTGGTTGCCTTCTATCTTGCCAGAGCATGGCTAGGAACTAAACCTTTGGCAGTTTTTGAGAATTATTTTTCTTCACATTTAATTTTAAACTGTTAATGTTGGCTTCTTTGTTTCCTTGATTACACTCAAACTCTCTATAGCTGGCTAGGGTAGAAGGGTCTCATGGAAATTTAGGATAGGTTGACACAGTCAACCTTGTGGGTGTCTGTCGTTGCAGAGATGACAGCCACTTTGTCCGTGGTTTGAGAGCCATCGAACACAGCTTGTCCTCACAGTGGGTTTCCACTGGCCATCCATAGTGTCTGTGATTCTCAGCTTCAAATCCCTCCTTTCACTTAAGGAAATGCTCCCAGAAAGATGATGATGTTTGAATGAGTTTGCTGGGAGGAGAGGCATGTTAGCTCATCAATATTCAGTATTTCTCATCATCACGTTAATGTTGGTAGTTGTTCTCATGGAAAGAGCTGCAGCACACACTGCCAAGTACTAATGGGGTTTGAGAACTAGTAAAAGTCTGAGAAGCAATACACTTCCAAATAAGGTCAGCTCAGTGGGGCCCAGGGGGATGGGCGTGAATCCAAGTGGTGCTGAGGGACCAGTGGGGAGACATGGGGTGTTAGTCTGGGTTGGTTTCCAGGTGCCCAGTCCTTCCTCTGACTGCTCCTGCCTCAACGCACACTGGGAAGGGTGATGTGAATGCAGTTGAAATCCTAGTTGTTGCCACAAATTAGCTCCATTCAATATGGAGACCAAGTGCACTTTCTAATTCTAAGCTACATATTCATTAATTCATCTTCAGGGCTCCAAGAGTTTTACTTTTCGAAGTAGATACAATGATAATTAATACAGATCCAAAATTCCTTATCTGCCATTCCAAAATTCAAAAATATCCAATTTTTTTTTGCAATCCATTTGCTAGCAAAATCTGATATGATCTGCAATGAGGCTAATTATAGTCTTCATTTATCACACTTATTGTGGATATTAATGTATTTTGCTGCAGAAACATCAATATGTTTGATTGTGGGTTGCAGCCTCAGACCCCACTGGGAGTATTATAGAATATACAGTGATGATTTTCTAAAATCTAAGAAAATTCTGTATTTTGGAGCACATATGGCCCCAAGGGTTTCAAATAAGAGATTGTGAATCTGTGGTATCCATAAGCTCTTTCAGAAGCTTTTTTAAAATCTAAGGTTTAAGTAGAACTCTTCTAAGCATCTGGATATAGGTTACTTTTTTTCCCCTCCATTTTTCCTGGTTGGAAAGTGGTATTACTCAAAGTACACTGTGACCTTATGTTTTAAGTGGATTTACAAATTCTTGAAGCCTGTTAGGCTAGGGCTGTCTGTGGTATTAGGTACTTCATGAGACGTGCCATTGAGGGCACTTTTTCCAGCTGGAGAATCTATGGCATGAAATGATTTGGGCACTTTGTTAGAGAACGTACAGCTCACACTGGTTGCAGGAGTGAACAAAGGCTAAATTCTTTAACTTGGCCTCTTAACTAACTTGCTGGAGCTACCCAAACCCATCCTTTCTTGGTAGCACTGGAGAAACTACAGAACGGATAGGAAAGAAGGCCTGTGAGCCAGTTTTCTGGGTTGCTGAGTTGTTGACAAGCAATATGTTCCCTTCCTCCTATTTGTAGCTGTCACTGCCCAACATTTTTACCACTTGCAGGAGGTTCGTGCAGCTTCCCTCTCCCCCAGGACAGTCAGACTTCTAGGTGTCTTCTCTCCCCAAGTATGCCAGGAGAAGAGAAACATGCAATTTGGAATGCCATGCTTGACAGTTGCCAGTTCTTCTCCTAGACAGGATTCCCACCTTTCCAAGGTGTTTGCCTGACTGGATATTGAATTTTTTACAGTTCTTTAAACTGCAGCTAATGTGCTTTGGGACATATCTGGCAATCAGACTAAAACAATATTGTAATGCCAGATCCTGCCGCGTCACTGTCTTTGACAGATTTCTCATCACAATGCATCATTTCGCCCCTCTTCCATCTGCTCAGACTTATCCAGTCATAACTTGCTATTTTCTTTGGTTAGTCAATTCACTCAGTGATTGGGGAGAGTGACTGATTTATTTTCTAGGTTTTTCTACTTTTCCTATTTCTTTCGGTTTACAGTATTTACCTCCTGGCCTTGGGAAGAATTTCCAGGGGGACACAGTTATTTCTGTGAGGATCAGCTGACGTGATAAACAGCAGAGGCTCCCTGAAAAACCTAAATGTCCAACAGACCCAATTAATCCTCATCCCTTGGCCAACTCCTTGCTCACCTCCCCCTGGAAGGCATTTTAAAGAAAAGATACAGTGATGGTGAAAACCTGGCTTACAAAAGACAGAAAGTGGAAAGTTATTTTTATATGGGGGATGGGTCTGGAAATGACTAACTGAAAAAACCTTGAAGACTGAAATAACTCATGTCCTTTCATATAACCCGTGTGCTGACGGGACTTGGCTGTGAGAGGGACTTTCATTTGCCTTCTTCCCACCTGTCCACATCCTCTCTTTTTCTTTTCAATCCCTCTGAGTTTAGGAAAAGAATGCCCAGGAAGAGAAAATATCCCTAAGGAAGATGCAGTTGATATATTTTGATGTGGCTATGTCCCCCAAAAAAGCAGGAATCTGTCCTTATATGAGCAAAAAGAATATGTGACCACCATTAGAGCCTTATGTTTTTGCTTCTGCTGCTGCCTGACAAAATTCTAACCTTTACATGCTAACCAGAGAAGAGTTTTATTTCCTTCCAAGCCTAAGCTTTCCTGTCTCCCATCTAATCATTCTTCTCCAGCACCGGTACAGACAGCTCATTCCGGCCACCCGGCTGCCCAGAACGCACTTTCTGGAGATGATAAATGACTGCAAATGTCCTTCTAAGGTCTCTAGGTTCACCCTGGGAACTTTAGGGAGCCTAGATTTGTAACCTGCATCACGAGTCTTTCATTTCCTCCGCTCCCCCCTCCCCCCCCACTTTGGCCTTCTAGATTATTATTGATTTTCTTCCATTACTTACTAGCTTCCTTTCAATTCCCATTTGTCTGAGTTGAGTGAGAGTGTTGCCAAGTCTTCTCCCATTTCTCCCTAAGAAGTCACTGAGGTGAGTGAGACATGGGAGAAGTTGCACTTCCAAATTGACTTCCTTGCTGGTCACTGAAAATGCGTCCTAGGCTGCCTTTCTTCATTGACAGGAACTGCAGTGAACTTGGAGGAAAATCCTTAATTAGCTATCCTGATAAGTAGGATGCAATTCTGAGTATTAATTGAATCAAGTCCTCACCAAGGAGTCTAAGTATTTATCCTTAGCTCACAGTGGCGTCCCAATGGAGACCAGAGGTTACCGTGGACAATATCCTTCGCCGTAAAGGCTGGGCTCTATTTCCAACTCAGAATTCTCTCTTGATGCCCACATGAAGCCCAAGCCATTTCTTCAGGAGTTGACGTCAACCTTGCCCGGTCTCTGGGCTATCCTTAGTGGGTGAAGTTACAACCAAACCCTGGGGGCTCTCCATTGCCATTATGGTTTTTAATACAAGCAAAGTCCCAGGAAAGGAAACACTGAGTATATCCAGGGAGGCAAAGAGAAAACAAACAAATGAAGAAAAATTGTAACATGCTCCCTGAGACTTGTGTGTGGCCGGAAGAAGAGAATATCTTACATTTTAATAGGGCTTTAAAGTAGGGCTGGCAGATGAAATAAAGGACATGCAATTAAATTTGAATTTCAGGTAAATAATGAAAACTTTTTAAAGTATAAATGTGCCCCGCTGGTGTCCTATATCTATTAACTATGTCCAGCCTGTCTTAAAGGCGTGTGTGGTCTCTGGATGGGCAGCAGCTGCAACACCTGGAAGCTCCCTAGAAGTACACTCTCAGGGGCACCCCAGACTTACCCAATCAGAGTCTGCATTTTAAAAAGATCCTCCAAGCTGTTTAGCCTGCACGTTAAAGTTTGAAAAGCACTGTTTTAGAGTTTACAACCTATTTTCATGGATATTATCGCACTGATCTTCGCATTGTCCCAGGAGCTTGGGATGGAGGGGGGAGATTCCCTTGACCACCTAGCTTCATTGTCAGGGTCATTGGGCACCAAGCAATCCCCTCCCCAAAATGGGTAGAATCTCCTCTTTTTACCCCATCTGCTGCTTCCATGGCCTATTTAGTGATAGTAGGAGAGTGAGAGCTGCCAAAGTGAGGTGAAGATGGAGTGAGAGTGGAGGAGGGAATGGGGGTGGATTCCTATCCCAGGGGGCCACTGCTCACACATTTTTGTCATTATCTCAACACGGCAAATTTCACCATATGTCTATGTATATCTTATTCTCTCAATTTCAAGTCATCATCGATTTCAGTGGGTGCCATTAATTTAATAACACCTTTTTGGGAAAATAAGATTATTAATGGAGTAATGTACATACCCATGATCAGAGTCATTTTGATTTCAGAAACATTAAAATGCAAAACAAGTATGTTTTTTGAATCAAGGGAATACGGTAAAGAGCTATGGAGTAGGATTCAGAAAATAAAAAGGAAAAATATGAGCCACGGAAGAAAAGTCTGATCAGTTACTTAGATGAGGACCAAAGGGCTGCAGGAGAGGGTCTGAACAGAAGAATGTGGCTGCAGGAGTCTGACGGATAAAACAGAAATAGGAAGAAATGTCTGCTTTATTGGTGGCCTCATTCCACAGGCTTGAGTTAATAAACCTTAGACTGTGACAAATCTCTATCAATCTTAGGAAGTGTCTCTGTTTCATATCCATTAACATTTGTTTTAAATAAATTTAAATTATTTAAATAATTATTTAAATTTTAAATAAAGGCTCTGGTTCTTTCACATCACATGGGAGATAAGAATAACCTAAACTTTCTCCTTTCCTTTTTTCTTTTCCTTTCTTCCTTCCTTTCTTTGTCCCTCTCGCCCTCCCTCCCTCCCTTCCTCCCTCCCTTCTTTCCTTCCTCCTTCCTTTCCTTCCTTCTGAAGCCGCTTCATATAGGGAATGAATCAATGGATCTGGAAGCTGGCAAAAGGTTCATGTAGACATCAAAGCCCCAAGATGGCTGTTGGAAGATCCTCGCGAGATTTTCACCACGCAGAATGAGATTCCCAGAGATTCCCAAGAGATTCTCCAGGTATTCTCCCGGGACATTATCATTGACCCCACCTGGGACTCCTCCCATGCCATTAGCAAAAGGGTGGAATAATTAACTGTTTAAAAAGCAGGCGCAAAGATCAAATCCCCCCTTCTGCTCCTACCCCCCTGCTCCTTCTCCCAGCAGCTTCCGCGCCCTGCTGCTCCGCTTGGGGCCCTCGTGGCTTCTGCACCTGCTCTCACCATGCCCCCCTGCGCGGATCAACACGCAAGTAAAACCTGGGCATTTATAATCTATAATGGGAAATTGTAGTCCATAAATCAGCCCTCTCTATCACTTTTCAGCCCCTTACCCTGTACTGGGGACCCGTGATCTATTATTTTCTCCCATTTCTCTTCCCTCCCTACCTTAATAAATTACTGGCCTCACTCACCTGACATGCTCTGAAATTCATTTCTGCAGCATAAGTCAAGAACCTAGACTAAATCCGGTAACACTTCCTTCCTTCCTCCCTTTTTTATAAGCATTCCTCAACTTTTAAGAAGATTGTCATCTAGAAATCTATACTGCAAAAGATTCTTCAACTTACAAAAAAATTCACTAAAATTTCTTTAAATGAAGAACTTACCTCATGCATTTAGGCATGCATTTGTATATCAATTAATATTTGGATGAGAAGAAAACTCAATTAAATTTAACTCAACAAGTCTTTATTGGTTATCTACTTATTATGCTATTAAACTTAGTTATAATGTTAAGATTCAACTCCATTGGAAGAATAATTTTTTGAAAAATGGAACTTTAAAAGAAACCATGAAATTATAATTTTTCTATGGGAACATAATTTGAGTCACAAATATTTGACAAACTCATCTTTCAAATAATATACTTATTACAGAATAAAAGATACCCTGTGGTTGAGTTATTTTTTGGAATATTCCTGCAAGTGATTTTGTTACATTAAACCTGATCATTTCCCTCCCCTCCACAAAATCCTCCAGTGGCTTCAAAAATTCAAATCTAATTCCTGAGAATTTCTCAACCTAATGCTTCTCCACTTATGTGGTCCTTTCTCAAACCTACAGTTAGGCCATATGGTACTTGAAGTCCTCAAATCCCCAAGTCCCCTCTCCAGCTCCTGTGCTTTAGCATGAGTTGAGCCCTTTGCTGTCTTATAGTGTGAAATCCCCAGAGCACCGTGCCTGGGGCAGAGAGGGTGCTAAATAACATTGCTGATGGACTAATGGGCCAAATGAACTAATGTGGACCCAATAAATCTTTTACAGAGCTAAGAATCTGTTTCATTCAGTTCTCCTTACCTGGGAAGGGCAGTATTTTGATATTTTTGTTTAGAGGTAAAGTTTTGGAGTAAAAAGGTATACTGGACTAGGACTTGGGAGACTTTTAGCTTTCATCCTCGTTAATTGGGCACGTTTGGACTAATAGTTTACCTTGTCTGGGCTCCTCATCAGCACAATGAGGAACTTGGCTGAATCATGCCCCATAAAATACCTCCAGCAGCTGTGCATGTTCATCATTAAAGCAATAAATGATGATGTTGCTGTTATTCATCAAATGTTCAGAGTAATTATACCATTGGGTGCTCTCAACTTCCTACTGATTTCTCAGGAAGCAGTCTCTCTCCTTTCTCTCTCTCTCTTTCCTTCTTTCTTGCATAACTTCAAAATAGGGCAGTTTTTATTTTTTGCCTTTTTGTAAGATCCATATGAATCTGCAACATTCCCAGCAGATCATGGGGGAGACAGACAAGATTCACTGTTCCTCTAATTCTAACTTCAATGGTCTTTCTCTTCTTTGCTCTTTTTCTTGGTGGAGTGAAGCCCCCTCTCCCACTCCCCTTACCCCCGCCCCCCGCTACAATTCTTTATATTTCCTTTTATAAGAAAATGAATATAGGTTAATGTCCAGCAACCTGCATAATTATCCATGGGAATGCAGTTCAAAACATGGCCTCTGTTTTAGCTAAGGCTCAAAGATAAACACAGATGGGCCCAAGAAGTCAACTATTTCATCATTAGGCCATCTGGTCATCCTTTACAGTGTCTTTTTGTACAGTCATTAGGAAAATGCCCATTAGAAGTTGTTAATCACAGCTGAATTTGTGACCAAAGATCTCCTTCCTAAAAGGCCAGAGATGGTAATTTACTAAGTATTTTTGAGTGGCATATTGTTAATTACATGAATTTCCTTCTTTCCCCTCATGATCTAAAATTTGGGTTTTCATGCATCTTGAAATGATTATAGCTCTTTCTGTAGCTGTCTTATTTTCACCTTGCTAAACTCTTGCTGGTATGGTTCATTACCAAGAGATGCTAAAAATGCAACTCAGCAGTGTAAGAATCAAGACCTAATGAGCACCTCACTTTGCACCCCATAGTTACCTTTTGCAGTTTCTTCTGAATTTAATATTCATGTACTTTCTTGTTCTCTTTTGATCACATCTGCTTCATATGCTTGAAAATACCCAAGAAGGCCCAAGAATAGACTCCTCTCCTACCTCCTCCACTTGCTGGGCAATCCCCAAAGATGCCTTGAGTCCAATTTACAATCTGCTCTATCCACCTGCATCCTTGCTGATAAGGGCTCTGCCTACTTCTCTGTTTGCCAACTCTCAACCAGTTCCCCCATCCAACTTCTCCACCTTATGAAAACCCAGGCCAACCCCATTTCTAGGCTGCATCAAGAATTTCAGAAATTCCATATCGAGTGGCTGTAGCACTGGTTGGGTCAGCAGAGCAGAAGGATGGAAAACAGAGCCACCTCTCATTAGGAGATTCCAAAAAGACTTCCCAAGGCAAAGGAGCTATTAGAAATCTCCCCTAGTTGTTCCTAGTCATTTACTTTCATTCTTCTCATGAAAACTTCAGCCAAATTTTCCCTCCATGGATGAAGAAAATTACAATGGAATTTTCCTTTCCAGCTTTAACTTGTGATAAAAAAAAAAAAAAAGATGTGTAAATTTAACTTTGGATAAAAATAGCTCCACTATCTTAGAGTCATTAAGCAAACATAAAAGGGCTTTTTGAGATCTCAGAATATCTGTGCTCTGGCATCTGTCACCATTCCTCTGCCCTCATCTAGAGGTGAGGCATTCAGAGCAAGGACTCCACACTTAATGGCGCCTTGAGAGAAAGTGCTCCCAAGTGCCCATCACACCTGTCACTCTGAACAGCTGTCGCTAAGTGATGGCTTGTCCCTCCACCCTCTGCTGCTTTTTCCATAAACAGGTCTGCAGAGCTCTGCAGGAGCATCTTCCAAGGCTAGATGTAAACTGCCCCTGTCCACACGAACCTGGCTTTGCTGTGCCCATTCCAGCACTCCTCTTCATTGGACGTGCCCGCTGTCACGCTCTCATCCTTGCAGATGGTGTAGGGTAAAGCTGACCAGACCTTTTTAGAGAGCTTCAGTTTCTCTTTTATGTCTGTGACCTGATAAAGAAACCAAGGAAAGGGAGTGAATATTCTTCTCTGGCTTTGTCCATTTCTACACAAGGACAAAATGCAGGTGGAGGTTAAAGAACCTGTGGTATGATGAACATAAACTCTTAATCATCTTAAGGGACAGACATGGTGCTACAGGATTTATTGCCAGGAAAGTCCCCCATCCCCCTCCTTCAAACCTCTCTTAGCTTCTGGCAGAGAGTTATCAGGTAATTGGCTTTTTGTCTTCCATCTTTTCTGTCCTTACATTCTTTGAATGAAAAACTTATGAAGCAGCTAAACTGGCTTTGGATCCCACTTCCGCTGGAGTCCCTATTGGCAACAGCCTAAATACGGTCTTTAGAATTCATTTACCTTGTTGTTGGATAAATGCACCTAAATGATGCACCAAGAGATATAATGCTTTTCCCAATGGTCTACTTGTGTCTGCAAGAAATACTTATTACTACCAATTCAAATAACCTCTGCTCTTGTACAATCCACAGGCTCATAGCAGACACCAGGATTGCAAACATTAAACCAAATCCACGTAAAAATCTCTGGCACCAGAAAGAGAAAAGTCATTCTAAATAGAGGTGAGTGTATACTTCATAGCCCTGTGGATGGTTGGCCGAGAGAAGCTTAACACCAGCATCTTTCAGGCTCAGCACTGATTCTCACTTGTGGAAAGGGTAGGGAGAGGGATTCAAGACCATTTTGGCTCCATAAGGAACGTCTGGGTTCAGGCAGTCACAGCCCTTGTTTCTTATTCTGTTTACATGACCATTGGGAAAGTCCATGGATGGTTGAAATGTATCTTAGAAAGGAGAACTACTGAGATTTAAGGGCACTACTGTATATTTGAGATAAATGACCTTTGGAAAGAAAGTAGTCTGTGTTAGTTGTGGGTGGAATAGAGATTTGAGGAAAATTTCCAAAGATCTCTCATCAGATTTAAGAGTGAACACAAAGAAATAAAAGGCTTTTGATGTTTTATTTTGTTTCCAGTCATGTTTCTCAGTAGTTCCAGAATTATACAGTTTTGGGCCCTTGCTTATCTGTGATTCTGATGATGACAGAGGCTTCAATACTGGGAATTGTCTGCTCACTCTTAAGTGCTGAAGATGATCACAATGCTGAACCTTAGAACCTGGTACATATGTTTGGATAAGGTGATGTTACTTTTGTTTTAGAGGTGAAAAAAAATCAAGAGTAATGACTTTCTAACACCTGCCTCTCACAAAGCAAAAGTTTAGGATGGCTTGAAACTTATACTCTCTGAATTCTCCCAGTTTCTGCTGACCCCAAACAGGTACCGTGCTGGCTGTACTTACAAGCAATCTGACTGCAAAAGGGGTTTGTAGTGAACTACAGTCTCTTGATATATATATATCTTGATATATATAGATACATATGTAATTTTTTACTTTAAATATATGCTGGGCATTTCTATCCAGTCCTAGAGATGTACATTCTGTAGGTACAAACAGAGATGATGTGCATTTTCTGTTTTTCAATTATTAAAAATGTCTCCCTCAAACACCAACTAGAAAATGCTGAAGAATGATAAAGTTGGAAAAAAATCACCATTCTGCAACCATCGTATAATTGATAGCAGCAAGAATCATAGATGGCATCAATTATTGATTGGATCAGTTATCAATGGGTGCTCAATTACTGTTGGGTGAAAGTTTGGGGGGTGGGTCAGGATAATTACATGACATCAAAGTATCTCCCCACTGATTGCTTATTAATCACAAAAAGAAAACTAGTAGTTTTACAGTGCAGAAACTTGGCAGACCCCTACTTTAACCAAGTGATCAAATTTAAGATCACCAAAATGGGACAGAATGATAATGCATGCATTCTGCATTCTGATGTGATTGCTCCAAGGACATAGAATCACTTATGCAGCCAAAAATACATAACCTGAATCTAATGATGAAGGCACATAAGACAAACCCAAACTGGGGGACATTTTAAAAACAATGTCTTGTACTCTTCAAAATTGTTAGTCATAACAAGGAAAGGTTGGAGAATTATTCTTCCAGATTAAGGAGAATAAGAGATTGACATACAAATGTGGTGCATGAGTTTGGATGGGCTCCTGGATGGAAAAAATAATTGACATAAAGGATATTATTGAGATAATTGGCAAAATTTGTATACTGACTCTATCTTAGACAATAGTATTATATCAGTGTTAAAGTTTCTAAATTTGATATCATACTGTGGTTACATAGGAACATGTCCTTCTTAGAAAATACATGCTAGAATATTAAGAACTAACGGCTCATGATATCCACAACTTACTTGCCAATGATTTAGTTATAATAATGATAATAAGGAAAAATAAA
>JAQZBX010100384.1:0-11370 GCA_029593785.1 Cabassous unicinctus | reverse complement strand
AAAAAAAAAAAAACAAGAAAAGGCTAAACTCAAAGATTTAACTGAGCAACTAGAGAAACTAGAAAAAGAACAGCAAACCAATCCCAAGGCAAGCAGAAGGAAAGAAATAATAAAAATTAGAAAATGAGAACAGAAAAACAATAGAGAAGATCAACAAAACCAAAAGCTGGTTCTTTGAGAAGATCAGTAAAAGTGACAAACCCCTAGCTAGACTAACAAAGAAAAAAAGAGAAAAGATGGAAATAAATACAATCAGAAATGAAAGGGGGGCAGTTACAAATGACCCCACAGAAATAAAAAGAATCATAAGAGAATATTATGAGAAACTATATGCCAACAAACTACACAACCTAGATGAAATGGGCAAATTTCTAGAAACGAACAACCAACCTACACTGACGCTACAAGAAATACAAGAACTTAACAAACCAATCACACTTAAGGATATTGAATCTGTCATCAAAATCTCCCAGCAAAGAAAAGCCCAGGACCAGATGGCTTCATAGGTGAATTCAACCAAGCATTTCAAAAAGAATTAACACCAATCCTGTTTAAACTCTTCCAAAAAATTGAAGAGGAGGGCAAATTACCTAACACTTTTTATGAAGCCTTCATCACCCTAGTACCAAAGCCAGATAAAGATTCTACAAGAAAAGAAAATTGTAGACCAATCTCTCTAATGAACATAGATGCAATAATTCTCAACAAAATACTTGCAAATCAAATCCAACAGCATATCAAAAGACTTATACATCACGACCAAGTGGGATTTATTTATGCAAGGCTGGTTCAGCATAAGAAAATCAATCAATGTAATACACCACGTTAACATATTGAAGGAAAAAAAAACACATGATCATCTCAATAGATGCAGAAAAGGCATTTGACAAAATCCAGCATCTTTTTTTGATAAAAACACTTCAAAAAATTGGAGTAGAAGGAAAATTCCTCAATATGATAAAAGGCATATATGAAAAACCCAGAGTCAACATCATACTCAATGGCGAAAGGTTGAAAGCTTTCCCTAAGATCAGGAACAAGACAAGGATGCCCACTGTCACCATTGTTATTCAGCACTGTACTAGAAGTTCTAGCTAGGGCAATTAGACAAGGAAAAAAAATTAAAGGCATCCAAATGGGAAAAGAGGAAGTAAAACTCTCATTATTTGCGGATGACATGATCCTGTACTTAGAAAATCCTGAAGTATCCACGACAAAGCTACTTGAGCTAATAAATGAGTTCAGCAAAGTGACAGCATACAAGATCAACACACAAAAATCAGTAATGTTTTTGTACATCAGTACTGAACAACCTGAGGAGGAAATCAGGGAAAATTCCATTTTCAATAGCAACAAAAAGACTTAAATACCTAGGAGTTAATTTAACCAAAGAAGTACAGGACCTATATGCAGAAAACTACAAAACAATGCTAAAAGAAATTTAAAAAGACCTAAACAAATGGAAAGACATTCCATGTTCATGGATTGGAAGAATAAATATTGTGAAGATGTCAGTCTTACCCAAATTGATTTATAGAGTCAATGCAATACCAATCAAAATCCCAACATCTTACTTTACAGAATTGGAGAAGGCAATTGCCAAATTCATCTGATTAGCCAAAATTTGATGATTAGCCAATTCATCAAATTGCACCTGATTAGCCAAAAGCGTTCTGAAAAAGAGCGACATGGGAGGAATTTCACTGCCTGTGACCTTGAAACATATTACAAAGCTACAGTGGTCAAAACAGCATGGTGCTGGCATAAAGATAGACACATCGATCAGTGGAATAGAATTGAGAACCCAGAAATAAACCCTCAGTTATACAGTCAACTGGTTTTTGACAAACCTACCAAGCCCACGCTAATGGGAAAAAACAGTCTCTTCAACAAATGGTGTTGGAAGAACTGGACATCTATAACCAAAAGAATGAAAGAGGACCCCTAACTCACCCCCTTTACAAGAATCAACTCAAAATGGATCAAAGATCTAAATATAAAAGCCAGGACCATAAAACTACTAGAAGACAATGTAGGGAAACATCTTCCAAGACCTTGTAGTAGGTGGTGGTTTCTTGGACCTTACACCCGAAGCATGTGCAACAAAAGAAAAAATAGATAAATGGGACCTCCTCAAAATGAAACACTTTTGCACCTCACAGGACTTTGTCAAAAGGGTCAAAAGGCAGCCAACACAATGGGAAAAAATATTTGGAAATCACATATCTGATAAGGGTTTAATATCTAGGATATATAGAGAGATGTTACAACTCAACAATAAAAAGACAAACGACCCAATTAAAAAATGGGCAAAAGACTTGAATAGACATTTCTCCAAAGAAGAATACAAATGGCAAAAAAAAACATGAAGAAATGCTCAACATCATTCATGATTAGGGAAATGCAAATCAAAACGACAATGAGATACCATTTCACACCTATCAGAATGGCCATTATTAAAAAGACAGAAAACTACAAGTGTTGGAGAGGATGTAGAGAGATAGGAACACTTCTTCACTGTTGGTGGGAATGCAGAATGGCACAGCCGCTGTGGAGGACTCTTTGGCAGTTCCTGAAGAAGCTGAATATAGACCTGCCACGTGACCCAGCAATACCACTACTGGGAATATAACCAGAAGAACTGAGAGCAGTGACACGAACAGACATCTGCACACCCATGTTCATAGCAACATTATTCACCATTGCCAAAAGTTGGAAACAATCCAGGTGTCCATCAACAGACGAATGGATAAACTGTGGTCTATTCACACGATGGAATATTATGCAGCTGTAAGAAGAAATGAAGTCGTAAAGCATATGGCAACATGGATGAACCTGGAGGACATTATGCTGAGTGAAGCAAGCCAGACACAAAAGGACAAATACTGTGTGAATGCGTTACTATGAACCAAATATATTGTATAACATATTGTTTGATTCAAAAAAATTTTTATATGTGTCCAGTACATTTAATTGAGAAACGTATATATTTATTCATGTGTTTACTTTTTAGTTTTTAATTGTTTATATTTACAAATATTAAATGTACAAAATAAAGTCAAAAAATAAAAACATACATTTATCCTATGATCCAGCAATTCCATTCTTAGTTACTTACCCAAGAGAAGCAAAAACATAAAAGACTTGTAGAAAATTGTTTATAGCAGCCTTATTTCTGAAAACCCAAAACAGGAAACAACCCAAATGTCCATTAACAGAATAGGTTTTTAAAAATTATATTATATCATATACCAGAATACTACTCAGCAATAAAAAAGAATGAACCATTATATTCAACTTTGTGAATAAATCTCAAAAACATTATGTTAAACAAAGAAAACCAGTACAAAAGAATATGTAATAAATGTATAATTCCATTTATATGGTGTTCAAGAACAAGATAAACTTATTTATGGTAATAATAGAATGGTAGTTGCCTGTAGGGATAGGAATTGACTGAAAGGTACAAGGGGACTTTCTGGGATGATGGAATTTTTCTGTCCTGATTGGAGTGATGGTTATATGGAGATACACACACACACACACATACACGCATCAAAATTCAGCTTTGTACTATAGTACAAAGAGTTCTCTGTATTGTTTTATATTATTTTTGTAACACTATAAGTTTGAAATAATTTCTAAATAAAAAGATTTTTTTAAATGTGCACTTAAAGATCTGTGCATTTTGCTGTATGTAAAATGTTAATTTAATTTAGAACAATATCATCACCTACTTCCAGGCTCCCTTTGAACTATTCAAAGCAGTTCAACTGATTGGAGATTCTGCTGGAAAGCTAAAAATGGAATTTCTCCCTACATTACAAACTCTTTTTTTTTTACCCCCACCATAATGCCAGCCTCACATCAGGGGCTGAACACTGGAATGAGCTTATATTAGCCAGCCCTTTCTGTTTTTCATTGAGCTTTGGAGTCCATGGTCCCTTTCCCAGCAATCAGTCCCATTTTTAATTTTCAGGAAGTATTGTTTCAAAACTTGGCTCAACCATGTCCTCTCCTTGGATTCCTTCTTCCATTTGTTTTCCCAATTTTGATCAAGCACTCTTTGGCTTGGGCCCCTCTCTTTTCAAGGTGGTGGATTGGGGGGTGTTAATGCCAGGGCAATATTGAGCACAGAACCTACAAGTCATCTCCCTCACTCAGGGAGTGCATCAGTCATCAGTCACAAACATGACATTTCATTCTTCTCTCTTGATTGCACTTGTACAGATTGTTGTATCGCAAAAGTAAGCCAAATGGCATATGAGCTGTTGTGGACAGGGGATAAGGGGTGGGCGGGGAGACAACATAAGAAAGAAAGGAAAAGAGAATGTTTCTTCATGGGGCAACAGACTTTGTTCTGGTTCCCAGCCTAAATGTTTCTGATCTGGCTTTCTTCTTTTTGTGATGTTTGAACTTGTTTCCTTAGCTCAGATGCTGAACTCTTGTCCAAAAAACTAAGAGCAGCTTAGTTTTTTGAGTGGGAGAGGCTGAGAGAGACAAGACCAGCAATACAGTAAAAAGAACTACAGAGCCCTGAAGATAAATGTGTGTCTGTATCAGGACCGGCCTTGGGAATGATTGTGTGTGTTTGTATGTGTGTGTGTGTGTGTCTTGGCCAAATTTACAAGAAAACATTGGTATGCCCTCACTTTCTCTCTCTCCTCTCTGCTCTCACGCAGCCTGGCACTTTCTCCTTTCTCTGGCAGCTGCCATTAACCTTTTTATACAAAATCAGAATATCTTGCCAATTGAATGTTGAAATCTCTGGCAAAGAAAAGTTTACTTAAAAAAAAAAAAAAATGAAAGGATGAGAGAGATAGGTTAAGAGCTGAGTAGACACACCACAAGAGAGGTACAGGAGCTGACAGGGTGATAGGTTGGGCCCTAAGACACAAAACTGCTGTTTTACTTCTGATAAAGCCCCCTAAGACTAAGTTGAGAAAAGAAAGAGGAAAATGGGGATTTGAATACAGAATAGATAAGAAACTCTTTTACATAGTTGAAATTACACAGATATTAAACATTATTTACAATTCACTACCATTGTGAGAACAGCCTTATGGTGTACACATGGAAAGATAAACAGATATGGGGCAAAACTCCTGGCTTTGTGCTAAATGTAGAATAATCTTGTTTGTATAGAGAGAGAGAGAGAGGAAAGAAGGCTGTTTGATTCTCCTTTGGTATGCCGTGGACCTGGGAAAAATATTAGGAGACCTGTCTAGTCCAAAACTCTGATACAAAAGACCCCTTTAATGATTTCCTTCTTAACTTGTCTTGGAGAAGGGAAATTCTGCTATTCCTGTCTTGTCTACCAGTCTTTCCCTCTACTTCTTGACTCAGGCAGTTCATGATCCTCTTTGCTGGTGCCTACCCCCAATTCTCCAGGACTAAATAAAATTGAACATAAAACACCCACTCTGAATTCAGGTCTCATATGCCCTCAGCTTTGCAGCAAAGAATGCAAGAATGTTTTTTAATCTAGTTTTTATTAGCTTGGCCTCTAAATTATGAATACTGAATATTCATTTTTAAATTACAAAGCTCTGCATTTATAGAGATCTTAATGCTTTTTATCTGCCCTAATTGCATTTTTGCCTTTGTGTTTAAAAAATTCCCCTGGGAGAGGAAGGTTGGTACTCCTGATTCCCTGGGACTCCTGCAGGAGCAATTATTTACCATATTGGAATTTTAATAAGTCTTGACAATTACTGCAATCTAGTACATTAAACACTGGTCTGTTGTCTCCAATGTCATCTCCCAGAGATAATGCTTCCCCCAACTAAGCAAAGATTAATCCTCATGAATGCCAAAAAATATGAACATGAATGGTGTGGGCACTGCAAAATTAAAGCCAGTGGAACTTAGAAACTTTGGAAATGACAGTTTTCCAGACCCGTCAGAGTGCTTGAAATAAATTGTTCCTAGTTTTCTTCCAAACTGTTTAATTCTTTACAAAAGGTTTGGTGGTACCAATCTTATTAGGAAAGTCTAGAAATAGTATTTTGAATTTCTAATAGACAGTATCCTCCTATTATGGAGTATGCCAGGGACCCTCAGCCGCTTTTCTGTCCCAGTAGACCTGAAGAATATGATTCCCACTATAGTAATAGTGGCTATGCACAGCAGCAATTCTCTAAATTTTCTAGAGTAAACCTATGTAAACTAAAAAAAACTTTAAAAAAAGGAAAGAGATATAGAACCATACCCAGTGGGGCATGATTCTCCAGGTATAAAATCAAAGAGGGGGGATGGATGTGGCTCAAATGGAGGGACCTGGGTTCGATCCCTGGGACCTCCTGGTAAAATAAAGAAAAATATAGAAGGCGTGCGCCAGGCCCCGCAAGCGGGTGAGCACCCAGACCCCACCGAGCCCCGCAGCAAGATGATGACGTAACAGGAGAGTGACACAAGGGAAAGCCAAAACAAGATGCGCCAAAGAACCAGGAACTAAGGTGGCGCAGGTGGTAGGAGGCCTCTCTCCCACATCAGAGGTTCCCAGGATTGAATCCCGGTAAAGACAGGAGGAGAAGGATAAGAGAGGGCAGGAAACAGACTCAGAGAATTGCACAGCGAATGGACACAAAACAGCAAAAAACGGGGGGGGGGGCAGTAAAACTAGATAAAAGTAAATAAATAAATCTTTAAAAAAAAAAATCAAAGAGGTGCCCTGAAATATAAGCAATCCCCAGCTTACATACAGACATTGCTGCCATTCCCCAATAGACTCCCCTATGTCCCATAACTTAAAGCTCTGCTTCCCTTGAGAGGTAAGGGAAATATTGCCACAGCCTCCCTTCCTTTATTATTCACTTGTCCAAAGAGAACCAGCTATGTGAGTTACCCAGCCCTCCACAGCAGCCCCACTAGTGAGGCTTTCTAGCTGTTGTTACTATTACCCCTTGAGCCTCCCAGAAAATCTCCTGAATCCCTCATAAGAATGTTCTGCTACTGGGACCACTGCCAGAGAAGTGACATTTTCTCCCTGACCCCCCTGCCAGTGTTAAGAAGGAAAGACAGATTCAGGCCTCACTCACTTGCCCCTACAGTAAGTAAAGATGTGTTCCTGGAATTAGAATTCACAAGGCAACTTCCCCTATATAAAATGGTATAAGTGGTGGTTAGGTTCTATGGCACTGTACACCAGCAACATGATGGGTAATATAGGCTCATGGGAACTATCTGGGAACCTGACTACTATTTAGAAAATTCTTTCAGGGTCTCAAACAACTGATTTCGGGTCTCAATCTGCATTCCAAATACACCACGGAACTCTCTCTGTTAAGGTAGGGGGAACACAGCAGAATCTGTTACTCACAGAGACTAATTACAGAATGCTGTAATTATGGGAGATGCAGGGCCTGCTGTTTACTCCAATCCAAAAATAGCACTACATGCTATGTGAATAGAACTCAGTAACTGGACCTTTCTTTAAGAGCTGTGTAATGAGCATAGAACTATATAATATGAAACAGGTACTTATTTAATGAATGTATGAAATCAGGAATTTTCTGGAGATTAGACTGTGATAATCTTCAACACTATATAAATGCTATCTTACTCCTCTGTTTACCTCTTTTTGACACAGAAGACCACAAAAGAATGCCTCTACCTGGCATATGCTCTCCTGGTGAAAAGGAACCTTTAATTTTGACAATAACAATTCTTGCTATAAATTGCATTGATGCTTAATAGTCCTAAATATCAGGTTTTGATTGACGGGATTTTTCATGGGGTTATTGTTAAAGATAAGTAGTGGTTTTAATATTATCAGATTAGAAAAATCTTAATTTTTTTCTAACGTAAACCCGAAGCCAAACTACAGACACTAACATCTTATTGCCAACTTAACAAAAAAAGCTTGATATGGTAGTGGTTAAACATAGTGTGATGGGATGTTTGATAAGGCTCCTGCCTGATGGCATCTCTCCTATGTTCATGCTTGAAGTGTCACCAGTTTAATTTATTCCTTTGAATTAAGCATCTCTAAAGTACTGCCTTTTAAAATGCAGATATTTCTAGGAAGGATAGTCCATTGTCACTATCACCTTAGCAAGCCTAGGGTACCTGGTCTCTAGGATGACAAGAATAGTGAGTAACTGGGAAGGGAAGAGTTCAGAAAAGGACAAAATTGCCAGATTAAAAACTATGTTAATCTCCTCTTCAGTGTGGCCTAGGCTTGGTTATAAAGCACCATCCCCTCAGGAGTCTCAGACTTTAGGTTACTTGATACATGCAGAGTATGAGAGATATCACATCAACCTTTTGCAAGTCACTAGCCTAAATTTGAGTCAATAGATATTTATTCCTAAAAGTAAATTTACTACTGATTGATGTCAGAATGCAACTAGCAGGAAGGTAGGGAATCGTGGAAGAGATAAGGTATCATCTCTTCAGCATCTTCTGATGAGACACAGAGAAAAGGCGCAGAGGAAAGCAAAGCCATCATGGGAGCTAAAAAACTCCAACTAGAAACAGCCTGCAGGCTTTCAGTTGAGGATCACTGTTCTGTTATTTTATAAGGCAAATATGGATTGAGCTGTATTTAGTCATAAATGATTAAAGTTGGGAAGACTTTATAGGTCAGCCAATCTCACTTTTTTCTTTCTACACATAAGGAAACTGAGGCCAAAGAGGTGAAGTAACTTGCCCAAGATGATAACGCTAAGTAACAATTGTGACTGGACATTGACTTCAATTTCAGCCCTTTTCCCACTACTTCATCTTGCAGCCTTTGGGGGGTGGGGCGGAATCCTCTTATCATGTCAAAGGAAACTCTAGTAGTAACTCTATTATCCTTCACTAACGTTAAATCTTTTGCAGTATGCTACAGGGGCATTTGCCTTCTAGCTCCAGCAGAGTGGGTTTCAGTCATAGATAACAGACCAAACCCTATGGTTTTGGGGGGAGAAAAAAGTGGATAGTTAATAATAAAAAATATCTATTTGGAAGTTTCTTTAACTTCCTGCAGGGCTGTACCTTTGCCAACACTTCTCTTGTACTGACAGATGAACCCTTAAGATTCTGTCTAGTAAACCGCAGCCCACAGGCTAGAACCTCGTGGGCATTGGGGATAATTGGAAAGAGCCGCCTGTGGGAGTAGCTGGAGCTGGTGTTTATTTGAGTTGGCCTCCTTGGGTTGTGTGCAGTGGGATGGTTCCATAGCTCCTCAGTCTTCTCTTACCCGGGAGAGAGCTTACTTCCTCACTTGGCTGCTTCTGGGGGATTGAGCCCACCTCCCTCTCTAGTCCTTCCTTGGGAAGAGAAGTAGAGAGAAAAGATATGGTGATCCTTCTCTTCAGTAAGTGAAGTGAAACCTTCCCAGCAATACTTTTTTGGTGTGAGCTTTCCTTCTCATGCTTGGCCATTGCCTCCATGTGGGAATAAGCTGTGTGAGGCCATTTGAGCCCTGGACTGCCATGGCTTTGCCCACACTTTGTGAGGGAGCTGTACTCACAAGTGTGGTGAATCTAAAGCATTCATTGAGTCAAAATGGACTGGAAATGTCCCTGGAGTCTCTCATTGTCACCCTTTTCACGCAAATAAACTCTGACTGCAAAATTCTCAGAGCTTTAGGGGGCTGTGGGAATATTTTTCTTTCAACCCCAAAACCTTCCTCAAGAACTTTCAAATCACATCACGTATTTTCTTCCCTTCAGCAACCCAAAATTAGCAACATGCAACTCCAGGTCCCCACCCCACCCCCCATCCTTCTCCACGTCAGCAGCATCAGACAACACAGCTTGCTACGTTACCATACTATGCTTGCCCATCACCACTGCACATGGCCCTCTATGAGATGCTTATTTGCGCCCAGGGGCTCACCCAGAGCAGCCTACATGATCCCAAAGCTTTGGAAAGTAATAAAACCCCTTCCATGGACCCTTTGAGTTACTGGGCCAAGAGTTTGTATCACACCAAAGGGTCATTCCATCATCTCACTAGAGAGTCAGGAGATACCACCCAGGGAAATGTATCAGGTTGGCATTTAAAATAGAAAAAGAAAATCAAGTAAGATCCACAGTTCTCTGTAGGAGCCTTTCCTCTCTTCCTCTGCTATACTGGTCCTAGAATCAGATACCCTGTGCTAGAAACAGCAGAGAGCAGTCCTATACATAGACAGTACATTGTACACATGCTACTGTGGCTGAAGGAAACTTACTCCTCTCTTCCTGCTTGGCCAGAAGGTTGTACACGGATTGGGCTTTGTGCTGGTTTAACACTTAAATCTCAGCTGTAACAAAGCCTTGTTCTTACCACCCTGAAAGTTTTAGCATTGGATTTCTTATTAGTTCTTTAGTTTTGGGGTTTGGGTTTTTTGTTTTGTTTTGTTTTGTTTTTGTCCTCTCCCTTTTGACACTTTCCATTTCTGAGAGCCAAACCAAATACACTGGGCTGGCTAGCTAACCTAGCTATGTCTGCGATTCCCAGAACCCTGCTGCTCTTCTTATGGATCCCTTTGGCAGAGAGGGGGATTTTTCTCCATTTTGATAATGGTGGGCCCTTAATTTGAATGTCTTGATTCACTTCAGTTAACTGATTTACAAGAGATAATGTGAGGGGAAGCGGGTGTGGCTCAGTGGATAGAGCCCCGTTTACCATATGGGAGGCCCGGGTTCGCGTCCCGAGGCCTCCTTGTGAGGGCATGCCTGCCTGAGCGGTGCGGTGGGCTGATGCAGCAACCTCACGGCAGGAAGCGGGTGTGGCTCAATGGATAGAGCACCAGTTTACCATATGAGAGGCCCTGGGTTCGCTTCCCGGCGCCTCCTTGTGAGGGCAGGCCGGCTCGCTCGGCGCCGTGGGCTGATGTGGCAAGGCCTCACGGCAAGGGGGAGATAAGCAGACACAGAGAAGACACGCGGCGAATGGACACAGCAGCACAAGCAGCAAGGGGGGGATAAATAAATAAAATAAATAAATCTTAAAAAAAAAAAAAGATAATGTGAGATATTACTAAATCAACTTAGACAACCATATTAAAATTCTTCCTAACTGGGAAATCTGGTTCTTTGTTTATAGTCCTCCACACTTTCTCAAACGTCAAGTACTACATCAGGAAATCTTTGGACTGGTAAAGCCTTCTAGAGAACATACCATCCATCTCTTTGCCTCATTACTGTGCTTTATCTAAGCATTCCACCCAAATGGGTAACTGGCTTGTTCTTTGAGTACGATGATACATCACTTTTCGTTTGGTGTTCTAGGAACATTTTTATACAAGAGATGATTCCCATTCTCTTGGCTCTCGAAACTTAACATATAAGGGACTAATCAAAAATCAAAAGCACATTTATTTCATTCTGCTGTTTTATATTTGGTTGTACAGAAGTTATGTATTCAAATATAGCCATTTTCTGTTGCATGGCA
>JAQZBX010100383.1:0-11370 GCA_029593785.1 Cabassous unicinctus | reverse complement strand
TACTTCAATTTTTCCAAAATGTACATCCCATAGGTCAAGTTTCTGGTTTGTTCTCCAGATCATAATAATTATTAAATTCAAAATAGCACGTAAATTCTCATCCTGCATTCCAAGGGACAAGCTACTATCATCACTAATGTTAATGGAGGTAGCAGACAAATGTGAGTAGATTTCATTGAGAAGAACAAGTGTCATTAAAATGTACATTTTTGACATATAGTTAGTGAGTGAATTGCTTATTAAAGAATTGAAGTAAGGATGAAAGAAATTAAACATTAAATAACCACTGTGCAAGTGATAAAAACAGTGGCAGCAAAATCAAATGAAGAAATGATGAGGAGTGTCAAATAAACGGAGCAGTTGTGAACATTAAGCTAATTGCTTAATCTCTAGAAACTTCATTTTTAACTATACAATTGTGAAATTATTATATAATTCAGAAATAAAGGGATTATTTGAAGCAATATTAGTATCTTTGTTTCATACATGGTTCATGCCACATGTCACATTTTTTTTACTTTTTTCTCCATTGATTGAGCAGGTTAGCAACCACAGAAATTCTCCTATAAATGTATATAACTAACTCCATATACTAAATGTATATGTCTAACTCTACTAGACATATCAGAATGTGCCATGCCATAAACTTACCTTAGTTGACACAGATGAATATAGACTATTTCTTGAAGGCTGTTTCTTTGAAATGTAGGAAAATCTTCTTACTGTTCACAGCAAACATAAAAGACCATATTCCTGTAAATTTCATTAAATTTAACTCTACTCTTTTGACCCAGAATTTGGCTTGTATATAATGCACCGAACCTTTTTATTCTAATAAAATTATCTTATTCTGCAAGAGAAGTTATGGTCCTAAGTATGAATTAGATGCAAAAACGTAAATAACACATAACTATCCTAAAACATGCTTAGTGGGATTCTCTCAAAATGAAAATGTCATAAATGATTCACTGACCAAGAAGTCTGAGTGACCTTCAGGTTACATTTAAGCTGCATCAGGAAGATTGCCCCTGAGATATTTATTTTGCTAATTCTTCTCCATTATCTAAATCTGAAACAAATACAGAAAATTACAAACTAGTAACTCAAACAAAACTAGTTGAACTCTCAAAAATATTTTCAAAATCTCAAAATGCCTTAGGAACTTTGACAAGTTTGCCTGAGGAGTGGAATGTAAATAATCACTAAATCCATCAAGGTTGAAAGAAGTGGATCTTTATTCCACAGAAAATTAAGCTGGAACTTTTGAAGGCAAATTTTCCATCTTCACACTAGCATAAGCTAAAATAAACAAAAAAATTTTGAAATACTCATAACATCTACCTTTTGTTTACATCCTCTGAGTCATCTATTTTATGCCTGAAAGAAATTTGGTCTAGAGGAGCAGAATATAAACTTTCGTGACAATGGAAAAATTAGAAATTAGATTGCCAGAGGCATATCTACCAGAATCTCACCAAATGTCACTTAGCCACTGTCCATGGAAATGTCCTTCATGACTCTGGGCATTTACTTTACAAATTTGACTTTGCCTGGCTCAGGTACTAATTCTATAGAGGCCCCAAGATACTTTGCTCAGACCCAGAGCAGTCCAGGGAACTCTGCTGATTCTGTGTTAGTCTAGATTCCTGAACAAGGCAATTTCCTTTGTTGATTGTAGATATACTCAGCCACAGATGCAATCAAACTACAAATGATTCCAATCCATGAAATACCCTCACAGTAACAATCATGTCAGTGCTTGCTTGATCAAATAACTGCACACTATAACCCAGCCAAGTTGATACATGTACTTAACCATTCAACTCTATTTAGTATGTCAGTGTTCAGAACTTACAAACCCCTGGGTTCTGCACAACCTTCTTTTCTTGCTATTGTCCACCTCTTTGAAAATAATCTCTTATTATATACTATCATTTATTTATGACCTTTGATTCTTCCTATGTTTGCTCTAAGACTTGGACTGATATAAGCACTAATATCACCTCAATGTATATGAAAAATAAGTGGGATAAAAATTCATGGAAAAACAGATAAATTCACCTTCACCGGGGAACAATTAAATATGCACTTTTCAATTACTGATAAATAAAGCAGGCAAAAGTAAGGAATAAGAGATAAAAGAAAACTATTAAAAGTTACGTATAAACATGTTCTGATATATATACAAATTTACAGCCAGCAATTGATAAATACATATTCTTGCATAAAGACATGAAATATATTTCAAAACATAGAGCATTATAACATCTCAATAAAATTTAAGGAAGAGAAATTTATTCAGAATTATGAATTTAAAAATGTAAACAATAAAATGATTTATCTATATTTGGAAATTAAAAAGTATATTCCACTAAATCTCCTTTTTAAGAAATAAACAATACTGGAAAATGCTTTAAATGCTTATAATTGGGTCTTAATGAACAGGTTTCAGTTCTGACATATAAACAGCTTGAAAATCATCAATTCCACCCTCACAAAAGAAAATAAAGCTGAAAAACTGAATATCAAACTATCTTACATCCTTCATAGTGTTGCGATCACAGAGAATTGAGAGAGAGGCAGCTACAAAGAATCACACTTTATGAGAAGCAGAATGCACAGCTGGAATCAGCCTGGGAAAGGAAAACTAAAGGGTAATTGATGAAATGCTGGAGTCTAAGCTTGGGTTAGCTTGGGAGACAAAATTTCCAGGAGGCCATGCCTTAGGGGAACACACTTACATGAGACTTAACCTCCAGGAGCCCCATCTGATTTCCACTCTGAATTTCAGAGAAAAATCCCTTTGTGTTTCCAGCAGGAGAAGGGAAAAGTGATCATTTTGGGGAAAAAAAAAAAAAAAAAACAGAGTAGTCTGTTCTCATTAACAAATGCCTGTCTTCAAAGGATATTTTTTTGCCATAGCCGAAGCAAATGGTTTTTCCAGAGCCTAACCTACTGGGTGTAGAGAAATACTAAACATCAGTACTCTCTAAGAGCCTTCCTACCTTGCCTAAGGGGTGTAAAAAGTTGTATGAAGTTTCTGTTGCTCCATATATTCATGAACAATTTCTATGGTCATTCAAATGGCAAGAAGTGCTATCATTTGTATTTTGCATAATGACTAGTTATGTCTAGCATCTTTTCATGTATTATTTGAAACGTTTATATCTTCCTTGATAAAATATCTGTTAAAAGAATTTGTTCATGTGTTATTGCGTTGTGCAATTTTTCTTATTAATAATGAAATATTTATAATCTCAATAGTATTTCTTTATTAACAATAAGCTTTTTAAGTATTTTTCTTCATGCATAAGTGTGTGCACTTAAGGCTTATTCTCTGGAAAATTTTGCCTCTAGGTTAGCCAATACTTGGACTCCAGTATTTCATCAATTACCCTTTAGTTTTCCTTCACAAGGCTCATTTCAGTTGTGGTTTCTGTTTCAGGTAAACTGTGATTCTTTGCTTTTCTCTCAATTCCCTGTGATCTCAACTCTCTGAAGGATCGAAGATTGTTTGATATTCAATATTTCAGCTGTATTTTCTTTTGTGAGGATGGAAGTCATGAATTTCAAGCTCTTTATATGACAGAAATGAAACAAGTTCATTATCACTCAATTATAGGCATTTAATGCATTTTCCAGTATTGTTTATTAATTAAAAAAGAGATTTAGTGGGATATACATTTAATTTCCAAATATACATACAATTATTTTGTTATTTACTTCTACTTTAAATGCATAGATCTGAATAAATGCCTCTTCCATAAAATGTATTGAGCTGTTAAAATGTTCTAATAAATATTTTAAAATATATTCCATCTCTTTATGCAAGAATATGTATTTATCAATTGTTAAATGTAAAGTTGTATATATATCAGAATATGTTTATATGTATTTTTAATAGTTTTGTTTTATGTGTTATTCCTTACTTTTTCCTGCTTGATTTATCAGTAATTAAAAAATGAGTTTTTATTTGTTCCACTGTGAAGGTGAATTTATCCATGAACCTTTATCCCACTTTGCTTCATATATATTGAGGTGATATTAAGTGAACCTTTATCCCACTTTGCTTCATATATATTGAGGTGATATTAAGTGCTTATATCAGTCCGGGTCTTAAAGCAAACATAGGGTAGAATCAAATGTCATAAATGAATAATAATATATAATAAGATACTTTTTCAAAGATGTGGACAACAGCAAAAAATCAGAATATTGTGCAGAACGGGGAATTAATAAGTGTTTAAGACTGATGTGTTAAATAAAGTTTGATGGTCAAGTAAATGTATCATCTTATCTGGGTTAAGTGTCCAGTTATTTGATCAAGCAAGAACTGATGTAATTGTTACTACAAGGGTATTTTGTGGATTTAAATCATTTGCAGTTTGATTGCATCTATGGCTTAGTATATCTTCAATCAAAAAGGAAATTACCTTTGTTTAGAAAGCTAGAGTATCCCAGAACCAGAAGAGTTCCCTGGACTGCTCTGGATCTGATTAAAGCATGTTGGGGCCTCCAGAGAATCAGTGCCTGACCGAGGCTAAGTTCAAGTTATAAAGTAAATCCCTGTTGGCACGAGGGACATTGCCATGGACAGTGACTTAGTGACATTTGGTGAAGTTCTGGTAGACATACCTCTGGGAATCTAATTAGCAAGAGCTTTCAAAGACCTATTAATTTTTCCATTGCCACAAAAGTTTATATTCTGCTCCACTAGACCAAATTTCTTTCAGGCATAAAATAGATGAGTTGGAAGACATAAATACATGGGGTAAGTTTTGTGGGTCTTTTAAATTCTTTTTGTTTATTTTAGTTTAAGCTAGTGTGAAGATCGTAAATCTGCATTCAAAAGTTCCAGATTACTTTTCTGTAGAATAAAGATCCACTTCTCCTTGCAACCCTAATGGACTTAGCAATTATTTAAAATCCACTCTACTTGTAAACTTGTCAAAGTTCCTAAGGCATTTTGAAAATTTGAAAATATTTTTGAGAGTCCACCTAGTTTTGTTTGAGTTACTGGTTTGTAATTTTCTGTATTTACTTCAGATTTAGATAATGGAGAAGAATTAGCAAAATAACTATCTCAGGGGCAATTCTTCCTGATGCGCCTAAATCTAACATGAAGGCCACTCAGACTTCTTGGTCAATGAAACACTCATGACCATTTGATTTTGAGAGACTCCCACTAAGCATGTTTTAGGGTGGTTATGTGTTATTTACATTTATTGCATATAATTTCCCTCTTAGGACCATAACTTCTCTTGCAGCATAAGATAATTTCATTAGTATAAATAGGTTTGGTGCATTATATGTAAACTGAATTCTGGGTAAAATGAGTTGAATTAAAGTTAATGAAATTTTCAGTAATATTGCCATTTGTGTTTGCTATCAACAGTAAGATTTTCCTTCGTTTCAAACAAACTGTCGTCCTAAAAGAGACTAGACTCATCTGTGTCAATTAAGGTAATTTTATAGCATGGCACATCCTGATTCCTCTAGTAGAAAATTTGAACTCATGATGGAAACTGCAACTTAATATTAAAAACATGAGATTTATTATCACACAGAAATGAGAATGCAGAGTATGTATTCAATCTATCATAGAAATAAACTAATAATTTCACTATATTTTTATAGTGATTATACAAAAATCAGACTAGTAATTAGTGTTAGGAATAGTCCTAAAGTACTCAATCTATCATCAAAATAATTTTTATTCATTAGCGAATTGTAGAAATTGAACTTTACTTGAAAACTTAATCTTATGTTGTGCTTTCTTTTTAACCTACTTATTTCTTTACTGGAGTTAGTTATATATATTTGCAGGAGAATTTCTGTGGTTGCCAAACTGCTCAATCAAAGAAGAAAAATGTAAAAAATAATAGTGATATGTGGCATGAACCATATATGACACTGGGATAGTACATACTGCTTCATATATTCCTTTTACTTCTGAATTATATAATAATTTCTTAATTGTGTAATTCAAGAAAATGAGGTGTAAAGAGACTAAATAATGAGCTCAAAGCTGAAACAGCTAAGATTTTTTTATACTCCTCAACATTTCTTCCTTTGAATTTGTTGCCACTCTTTTTAACACTTGCATACTGGTTGTTTAATATAACATTCCTTTCATCATTCATGAATTCATTCTTTTATCGGCAATTTACACACTAACAATTTGGTCAAAAATGTACATTTTAATGACACCTGTTCTCAATTGAATCTGTTCATATTTGCCTTTTGCCTCTGTTAACAGTAGTGATGAAAGCAGTCTGTTCCCTTGGAATGCAGGATGAGGTTTTAGATGTTTTTTTGAATTAAATATTTATCATGATCTACAGAACAAGTCAGAATCTTGACCTAAGGAATGTACATTTTGGAAAAACTGAAGCACAACTATTTCAAAATGATTTGGAACCTGAGAATTCTAATTTAAATTAGTTGCAAGTTACAGCTTTACCTAAATAATCAGGAATTCTGACTTGGTGAACCTGTAACTTGTTGCAATCCAGAATCTTTTCTACTGAAATGAGGCTTCCAAGCAATTTCTCCCACTGCTGCTCACCATGGCACCCCTCCCCTGCCCTGCATCCTGCTCTGCTCTTATGCATGAAATGGAGCCCTGAACTGAGTATCAAATACCTATCTGCTAGTATCAAGAATGTATAACATACAGATTTGATATGGATATTGTAAAAACTGCCATTGCCATTTCATTGAAGTCATGTTTGCTTTTTAAAGCATTTTAAATGAAAAATTCCCACTGAACTTAAAAGCAGATAGCAAAATATGATGACCCTATCACAATAAACCCGTAATCCAGATGGAAAAAATATATATACATGGATGTGAAAAATTATGGACTTGGATTTATCAAGTGATCTTGTGTAAGTTGTTCACCAATCTACTTATATAGCAATTATCTTTAAATCAATTTATTTTAAGTAAATATGTGTATTTGAAAATATACATATTGTTCCCATTTCTTAAGCAATCTGTGTCAGTCAGAATAAATAAAATAAAGGACAATGAACCATTCCTTAATTATTCATACTGTTTACTTACATTAAACTGCTTAACGCTCTGTGCCTGATATCATCTTGGTAGCTTTAAAAATTTTAATTGTACCACTTTAAAATGGGTGCTTTAAGTATTTGTATTTTCTAATTCCCTTTCAAATATTTCTTGGAAGTTTTCTTGTTCATGCTGTCAGACAAAAAGTTGACTCTATGGTTAAAGCATTTTATTTAAATATATGCAAAACAGTTTTATTTTTATTAGGTAAATTAAATATTTGTTGACAAAGAATACAATTAATGGGAATAAAATATATTCTTGCCAACCAAACTAACACTTGAAATGTAATCTCTAATGGTCAAATTGAACAAAATACTTAATTATGTTTATTATAAAATAAGTCCACGTATTTTAGTAAGATGAGACATGTTAAAAAAGAAAAAGTAAAAAAGCAGCATAATTCTGTAAGTAAATATAATTAATATTTTTATTCTATGTGTGTCCACACATTGCTGTAGTAAATTTTACATTATTGTGATCATACTGTACATTTTTACCCAAATTCATGTGTGCTTTTTTATCTTTTCAGACACTCAGCAAAACATACAAAAGTGAAGTACATGGAAAGCAACAGGAACATCTCAGAATTCATTCTTTTGGGACTTTCTTATGACCAGGACATACAAATATTTCCTTTATGCCCTTTTTATTCTGCTATGTTTCCATTTTGGTAGGAAACCTCCTGATCCTTGTCTCCATTCCATGCAGCTCCCTTTTTCACCAACCCATGTGCTATTTCCTCAGCCATTTCTCTTGTATGGACATCTGCTATACCTCTAGTGTTACACCCAAACTGATCAGTGACTTGTTAGTGGGGACAAAACCCATCTCCTACAATAATTCCATGTTACAGGTCTTTACCATGTCCTTCTTTGGAAGTATTGAGATCTTCATTCTTACGGCCATGGCCTTTGATCACTATGTTGCCATCTGCAAGCCTCTGCATTACATAATTATCATGAACAGGACAAGATGCAAATTTCTATTCCTAACTGCTTGGGCAGGAGGGGCTGTCCATTCAATTCCTCAATTGTCTATGACAATCCAGCTGCCCTTTTGTGGCCCAAATGTAATTGATCACTATTTCTGTGATATCTTCCCACTGTTAAAAGTTGCCTGTACCGATACATACATCACAGGTGTCCTTGTGGTTGCAAATTCAGGTATCGCCCACATCATTAACCTTTGTTGTCTTATTTGTTTCTTATGTCATTATATTTTTCACTTTAAGAAATTATTCAGCTGAGGGAATTCGCAAAGCCCTTTCTACATGTGAGATTCATATATTAGTGCTTGTCTTATTCTTTGGGCCTTCAATCGTTACGTATCTTAGACCACCTAACATAACATATAACATTGCTTATATGTTATTATAACATATAACATAACATATAACATTGCTTATATGTTATTATAAGCAATGTATAAAAACATTGCTTATAAATAGTAAGTAAAAACACTTACTATTTTTTACAGTAAATAGTGTAAAATATTTACACTATTTTACAACATCATTGCACCTATGTTCAATCCCATAATCTATACTCTCAGAAATACAGACATGAAAAATGCCATGAGAAAGGTTTAGTGTCAAAGATTATTTTCAAAAGAAGCATACAATTAATGTGGATTAAAAAACAGAAACCATCACAAAGTTTAATTTTTCTATTACTCTCATGATACAATGGATGAGTTTACTAAGACTTAGAGGTTTCATGCAAACAAATACTAATTCTACCATACAAAAGTAATTTAGAAACATAATTAATTTTGTGAGATGAAGTTCATCAGGTAGCTGCAAAGAAATCATCTAGGTCAAAGCAATTAAGGCAATTATATATTGAGAAATGAATTTTAGGGAAAAAATTACTGCATATTTTATTTAAAAGTTCATGTTGCTAGAAAGAACACATGGTGACATATTACTATACTCTGTTGTAATGGAGAGGTTATATCTATAGTTTAAGCAATAATTTCAAATTTATATATTTGATATTCATCCATACATCCTCTAGAAGCCTTCAAAATTGGGCAATAAGGAAACCAGTATGATGCATCTTTCCTGTTTCCTGGGAGTCCACATTCCTGAATTCCCATAAAAAAAAAATAACTAGGAAGATAGACTGAAAATCAACAGTTCAGAAGGTTGATTACTTGTGCCACCTATTGACTAGAATTGAAAATTAAGTCCCATATACTTCAAGGAACTGAATTATATAATTCATGTGTTGGCTCCTCCTTATCTACCTAAAATTTGAAAGTAAATGCATACTAATTAGATCCAGAAACCAAGACATTTCATATTAATATGAAAACAAAATAAGCAAAAGAAAGATGTGTTCTAATAACAAAGAAATCTATAAGCAAAAACATTGTGATACAATAAATAAAACAAATAATCTTTTGAATATCCCACAAATGAGACTTCAGGGAAATAGTTCCTGAAGAAAACAGAAGAAAATTTGATAAAATGCCATTCCTAAAAAATTATCTATTAGAACACTGAGCATTTATATTAAGGGAGAAAGGAAGAGATTAGAGGATTATATTGAAGGAAGGATAATTAAAATACAGAAGGTGATTCAGAATATGTACATCAAATACAAGAATTAAACTCATTCTGGAGGTAATGTGCAAAGAAGAATGAATAATAGGAAGAAATAATGATGGAGATAAATTTAAGTATGGCTCTTATGGTTGAACAGAATTTGTCTAAGGATTATTTTGTCATGTTACTAATAATAGAGCAAAACTATTACCAGTTTTAACTTATCTTCAGAAAAACATCATAAGACAATCTGTCATAGTATAAAGGTTTGAGGGAAAGGTTTGGATCATTAAATATTTTATTACGAGACTTTGTATTTCATTATTTAAGAAAGAGAAAAATAAAACCTTCATATTTAACAAACTCATGGTGTAACAACACGTATCTTCCATTAAAAAATATTCTAACCAGTATTCAAATGTAACAGCTTTTCTTTTTATTTTAGTGTATAACTTTTCTTATGTGTGAACATTTCCTATGGTGCTAACAATTATGCATTAAAAATGAAATAAGTGGCATCTAAAAAGACAAACACTCTAACATATATCCCAATCTATAAGCAAAAACATTGCTTATAGATTGCAGACTATCAGCCTCCTGTAATATCCTTTTAATTATTTGTTTTCTACATCGAGGAAATATGAATTTCCCAATTAATGCTGATTCCCACATTTAAGCACAAGAACATATAAACCAATCTCTCTCAGTATTTTGGTTCCCATTTCTCCAGACTTTTCTCCCTGCTGCCAGGTACTTGTCATTCCTCAGTAGAATGTTTGTGTTACTTCCACACAGTGCTTTCTTGATTGAGTTTCTCCTGCCCCACCGCCATTGGGAGATCCTAGAAATAACAAAGAGGTAGCAATGTTTGCCTTTAATGCCAGGATCTCCTCTTTTGATGTTTTACCTGCATTCCAAAGGATATTAGCTCTGACTAGTTAGTTAATCACAGTTACACTTGATTAGGTTTAATGTGCTACTTATTTAAGGAATCTGTGATATGAATATGAATAAAGAAATATCTTTATATGTATGTTTGCCTAGGTGTTTATGTTGTATGTGTCCATGTGTATATGGCATAGGTGGGCTAACATTTCTTGGTGAGGGGTCAAGAAATGTTCCCCTCATTCCCTTGCTGTCAAAGAAAATACTTTTTGGAAAAGTTTTGCTGTGTAAATCTGAAGTGGTGTATAATTTCAGTTTAAATCCAAGGGTAATTATTTTTTACCTCTTTGAGAATAATTTGCTCATCCACTCTTAGAAATTGATTGTAAAGAATAGGCATGCTGAAGTGTGATCATTTGCTCATGATAGTCATTTTCCCTGCTAAGACCAGGTATGAACCTTCAACTACTACTTATTTATAATATGTTGCTGATAGACATGAAAATGATAGTATCGTAAATAAATACTTAGAAGTATTCTATCCTCCTAGAAGTAGAATATCTTATGTTATGTCAGATTTAGTTGATGTCCTCAAAGAGAATTTCAAGGTAATTTTGTAATTTTACCCTACTAACAGCAACATATAAGAGTTTCAGCTGGGAATGGATGTAGTTCAAATTTTTGAACCCCTGCTATCCATATATGAAGTTCAGGGTTCAATTCTTGGTACCTCCTTAAAACAAAAAAAAACAAGCAAGCTAACAAACAAACAAAAACAATTCAGAGGAGCCAGTATAGCTCAGTGGTTGAGAAAAGGCTTCCCACATACGAGGTCCTGGGTTCAATCTCCACCACTG
>JAQZBX010100382.1:0-11370 GCA_029593785.1 Cabassous unicinctus | reverse complement strand
TTTGATCATCACAAGATAAAAATCCAGAAAGGATATAACTTTGAAAATTTAGACATAGCTTATTTATTTAAAGTATTTCTCAAATAAAGTGCATTTCTTTACACCATGTTTAATTGATTTTGTTAAACTCATCTGTCCCTGCTTTTTCTTTTATAGGCTAGTTTAAAACATTAGCCAATGTATTAGAATCTTGATTCCTTGCAATATTATTGGAGCCAAAATTACATGAGTAATTACATGAGTGCCCCACAGGCAAACTCTAAACTGTCATTCCAATTCCAGAGCTCATCTCCAGACTTCCATAATCCTAGAGATAAAGGAGCAATACACTAAATGAAAGGAAGAAAGAAAAAAAGAAGAGAAAATGAGGCCATAATTATAGAAAAATAATTTAATTCTTAGAAAATCAAATTGTCTTCTTTTATCTCAAGAGGGCTATTTTGCCAAGGGCTGGTCCAATGCAGTCTTTCAATGCTTGTATAAGTCCAAAAGCTGTTGCTGAAGAGGCCAAGCAATGGTTGCCACAGAGAAGCTGTGTTTGAGAGGCCACAGACAACAGCAACCAGAAGGTGAATGTGCCAATGTTGGGCATCCTGATGTATTGGGGATGGTTAGGCATCATCCTAGTGACCTCAGTCAGAGTGCACAAGGTCACGTGTGACTTAGTGGACAATGGAAGTCTATGAGATGCTTTTAAGTATCATTGCTTTGCTTCATCTCTTCCTTGAGCTCAAAAAAGAAACCAGCATGCAAGGTAGATAAGAAATGAAGCACAAGGTGGGATTGACACCATAAGGAGTGTACTGTCTGTATACTATGACAGTGTTTCCAGATGACTATGTCTAGAGGAATACAAATTTAATATACTTGATATATATATAATATGTTCCATATGTCTTAATAAGTGCAAACAAGTAATGATAAGAAAAAAATGGTGATAAAGATAAAATATTTATAGAGTTTTAACTTTGAGCCAGGTACATTGCAAATTACTTTACATAGTATATCTCACTTAGTTTCCCCAGCAGTCTTTTGAAGAAGATACTATTTTCATACTCATCTTATAGATAAAGTAACTCTGGTTTAAGGATTTAAATAACTTGGGGTAGTAAGCGGTATAACCAAAATTTGAACCCAGGCAATCTGACTTTATAAAACAAATACTGTGTGGATGAAAAGTACTTTCACAGTTTAAAAAAAGCAAACAAATTATAAGCTAAAATAGTAAAGGAGGGATCCCCAGATTGCAGTCATTCATGAGTGACCTTCATGACTTCTGTGTACTCCTATGTTCTACCCTCATGAACATCCCTCTTAATGATAATTATTACCGATATTGCTAGATACCTGATGTTTTTCTTTATATGCAAATAAAACATTATTTAAATGGAAGCTTATCATAGCCATAAAGGAAAACCAGTATTTTATATAAAGTGAAGCTAACTTAAAAAAACATAAATCAAATGTTAGTAATTTCGAACTAGACAATGTTGACTACCAAGTGAACTCAGCTTTCTCCCTGCTTTCTTGCCAACTAAAAGAAAGAAAATAAGTTTGAGAGTGATTTTAAAAACAAATTAGAACCATTCTGAGGTCTTCTCCTGATAAAATTTAAAAAGATTGAAAGAGAATAATAAAGGGAATAACTTTTCAACTAAATCATTCATTTTTTAATGAATTTTTAAAAATTTTAATACAGTTCAAATCAGCACGTCTGGTTCATTTCAGATCCTTCACTGCCAAACATGGGGGCAGGGATGGCTTCAGTTTCTCTGCCTTCTCTTTGTCTGTGATGTCCAAGGTATAAAGATATCTGCTGCAGCAAACTTTAAACTTCACATTATGCTTATTTTTCTTGATCTTGACAGATTTGGCATCCTTTAGCCTAACTCTGAGCAGGAAGTCCTTAATTTCCTCAATTTTGCGAGGCAGGGTGAGGAGGCACGCTGGGAGGCAGACATGAACAGGCACAGCCAATGGTGAGAAGCAAGGACAGAAAAGCTCATTGTTCTTTTAATGCTTTTCTGTGTATCACTTAAAATTAAATCTCTTACCCCACACATTGGAAAATACTGTCATAGAAGAAGCTTTAGGGAAACCGTAAGACTTTAATTAGACTCTGATATGAGAAGACAATTCAGATAATTAAGAGAAAGGAAGATAATACACACCAAATCAGGCATGTTGACAGGTGTTATTGTTAAATCACTGGGTTTTTGTGAGAGGGTAAAATGGTTGGAGAGCTCATCATATTGCACAGAACCTCAAATTCCAGGCCAAGCAAGACAAACTAAAGCAACAGACATCTTGAAAGGATCCTGAGAAAAGGGTAATATGCATAGTTTATGGGTCTCAGTGCAGCCTAATGTAGAGCACATGGACTCAAGAAGGAGACTCCTGAATGCAGGGATACCAATAAATTGGCAGTTTATTGTCACAATGTAAAGGAATTTACACGTCTTTGCCATAAGTGGCAAAAGTTGTAGAGAAAAGGAGAGGAAGAAAAGTAAATGGTGTGTGCAAAATTTCAAGGTTAGGTGACAAGGAGACTGATGGTACCATCACAGAAAAGGCAAATTCAGAGGAAATGGGACTTAGGAAATATGAATTTTAGATTTACAAACACTGAATTTGAGCGGATGGTGTGGTATTCAAGGGCACAATACTTAGTGACAGAAGTAGATTTCACATACACGAGTGGGATTATGAGTAGAGATATTAGCCTTGGAAACACTCCAAAGGATAAACAGTGTAGAAAAAAAAGAGAAAAGGTGGCACATGATGTGTTTGCCTGTGTGGGAATATTGATGAATGCTGCCGATGGCAGCTGAGCAACTAGCACTGCCATGGGGACAGAGGGAGGAACCCAGTGCAGAGCCTTACAACCTAAAAGGAGAAGAGAAGTTCAAAAGGAAGATTGGATGCTCTAGTGGCCAGTGCTACATAGCGGTCAAGGAGATAAAGAAAATGAAAAACATTGGATTTCACAAATTGGATATCATCAGTGACCTTAGAAGGCAAGATAATAAAGGCAGATAAAGATAGAAAAGGGTATGGTACATGAGAAAAAAAGTAGGCAGAGAGTTTATACTACCAAATATGACTAATTATTATTCATTTATCAAAATTTTAGCTGTCAAATTAAAATTTAGTTTCCTTTCCGGGCAGCGGTCCAGAATAACAATTAGATATTTCCCTGCCCATCTAATGATGATGTCTTGCAAATGAGAAGTATTCAACATCTCATCATCAATTTATTGATTTATCCATACATTCAGCTGATAATCATCAAGTGCCTACTTAATGAATTAGGTGCTGGAGCTACAACAGGTTGGTAGGATATAGTTGTGCCTCCTTTCCATCACCCAGGGACTCACAGAGTAGTAGTGGAGACAGCTGTAATAATTAATTATACAGTGTGATAGCCACCAGAGGCTTATGCAATCATAAAAGAGAAACAACTTAACTCTGTATCTGGTAAGGTAAGTAAATACTTCCTGGATAAGATGTTATAAACATTCAACATTAAAGTGGTCAGAAAAGCCAACAACATCTGAAGAGTCATCAAGGAAAAAAAAAGAAGTTTTTCTGCAGGAAAAACCCTTTCTTCTAAGCATCCCAGACCTGCCTCTCCACTCTACTTTCCTTCTTAACTGTCCTTACAAAGGCAAATATTTTCCAAAATTTCCAAAACCAAATATTCAGTACTTAAATAGACCCAATCACGACCTACAATCGCACATAGCTTAATGCTCTCTCAAAATAAATGTACATGACTGTTTAAGAGCAAAGCTGTCTTGATGAGTTCATATGGCCAATAAAGGTAGTCTCTAAAGCACAAGACTACCAATGAAAATAGGTTGCTAAATTCACTTTATGTAATTTGTGATTCAATCATGGATGGGCTAATTTAAAACCAGGAAAGTAGGTATGTACTGGAAATTGATAAGATTCCATGCAGAGATGAAGTATCAAATACTTTACTTCTTACAATAGTTTTGAATGCAGTTGCAAAGATACAAATTCCTGATAGTATTTATTGTATAGCCACACTTGGAAATATTTTCTTCCCAAGACCTTAGATGCTAAAATGTGGATAAAATGATTAGGAAATCCTTCACCTTCTACTCATTTTCCTCCAGCATCAAAATACCCAGGCCTTGGCTTGTTAGTCTAGCACAAATTAGAAGCTTGAGAGAGCTAGAGTAAAATGTTCATTCAAAACACTGCATTTGGAATATTATTGAGGCATTATATTTACTAATTAGAAGGCATCAGACTGAGGTTTATTGAAAAAACTATGAGCAACTAACATTCCATCTTATAAAATACTATTACATTAGTGACAATAAAATATTTCTTTGATCACTTCACACATCCACAAATAAGTCTTCAAAGAGGCATGTGGTCAACAGGATCAAGCCCAAACTGCTTACCCTGAAATTTGGGCCCCCACAGTCAAACTCTAACCTGTCATTCCAATTTTAAATCACAGAACCCTGCCTGCTGCCTCTGAGATACATTTATCCTCTTGTTTCCACCTATCCAAATCCTAACAAGTTTTCCCTTATGGCCAGCTTAATTTCTTCATGAAGTCTTTTCCTTCTACTCCATTTCAAAGTGACCTCTCTTTCTGCTCAACTCCTAAATCATGATTAGCTATACCACTTGGTGATGGGAATAATAGAGTCATAAAGTTCTTTGTAGTCATAATATAGTGGCTAACTTTCATTGAGTGGGCATTTCTTGTGACCCACCATCTTCCCACGCTCTAGCCTCCTGCTTTATTGTTCAGCCTTCTCTGCTTCCTTTTTCTGTCTCTTATCCACAAAATCTTGTTTAGTTTGTAGGCCATGTTTTTTTGTTTTTTGTTTTTTTAATGTGTCCTCTATCAAACCTTGTCTGAAAACTTTTTCATCTCACATAACTTATTAAGGAATTCTCTTAAACCACTGCTTACCTATGACAATCTCTGGTTACGGCTGTTAAAATGATATAAATTCTATAATTTTATAAGTATAATTTACAAATACATAATAAATTTTAAAATTATCTACTATATAATGAATTGCACATATACATATATATATGTGTATATATGTGCATATATGTTACATGAGAGCAAACTTCTTGTTGCTTGACTTTGAGAGGTCAAATAACAGCACAAAAGAAAATGCCTATAACCCTTACAAAAAAAGGTCAGCCTAGATTTTGAGCTTCCAAATATAAACCTTTAATTACAACTATAATACTCTCTCCCTTTCAACTCACCCTCCTCCATGAGATGAAGGAAAGAAAGATTCTCAGAGACCCTTTTACTCTACCAAACTATGGATCTCCCAAACCAAAACCATGATTCAGTAATGCAATTTGAAACCTTCTCACCACAGGATGACATTTTCCCCCTCAAACAAGTGCTGGGATTAATCTGCCTCTCCATTCTATTTCATTATTACTGAGCCTTGCTTAGGATTTTTCTAGAGACAGGTAGTTTTCTTTTGGAACATTGTGCTACAGAGCTGACACAAGTAGATTTATACAAGGGGATAAATCTTGACAAAATAGTACACAGCAGTTCAATTAACCTGCTTCGGGATGCCTAATGTAATTGCAGAAATGCAATCACTTCAGCTGAGGTTATAAGATTTGAGGCTAACTTAATTATCAGAGGTTATATGCATCAATGCTAGATGTTCCTTTGGCAACTAAATTTGATCCAAAGCTAGCCAACAAAACTGAAGAGTTAATTGACAATAGAAGAGTCTAGCAGCTGTTTAGACTCCAAAAACAATATGGTAATAATATTTAGAAAACCAAAACCAATAAAAATTCTTTCCTTTGCTCTTTGACTTTAATGTGGTAAATAAAAGAGCAAGGAGAAAGGAGTGGCAGTTAGGTAGAATAAATATTACAGAGTGTCAGAGTTAGGAAAGGTAAGTTTGATTGGCAATATGTTGACTTGATTGTATGACTAGAGAAATTTTCACTTATTCCCTAAGTAGAAAGAACTTTTCTAAAAAAAAACAAGTCTGAATAAGGATAGGGCAACCTACAAAATGAATTATGACTCCATTTGCAAATATATATATATATATATTTTTTTACCATTCTAGGCTGCCAGGGACTGTCTTTCCTTTCAGTATTTCTTTCAGTATTCACTCTTCATCCTGAAGAGTGACCTTGTTTGCAGATCATGACAAAACAAGGCATACTCACTGATGCACCTCACCAGCTTAATCTGCCTGAGTGTCCCTTGAAATTTGCGAACATTAAGAGCTACTCCAAATGTCTGCCCCCTCCTTCCAACAGCATTTTCTTCTAAGGTACTAGGTTCCCATTTAATAAATTATTTCTTTTAAATTAAAACCAACATTTATGAAGAATATTATACCATACAAATATCTGTCTTACCCATCATTTCATCTGTTACTCATCACACTCTATTTTCATTCTCACCTAATTTACGAAAAAAGTCAGTTAAGTGACTTGTCTAATATTGCATTGCTGATAAGTGTGACCTGAACTCTGGATGCTCAATTCTAAATTATTTTTGTTATCACTGTTTTTATACAACTGCACAAAAGTTCACTAGTGTAGCCAAGAAAAGTAAATTATTCTTACGTTGTAGTTTCCAAAAAACAGTCAGAGGTTATGTTTTTCCTCATCCAAGGTTGAGTAATATCATATCATAAATGAAAACATAAGAGATAAAGGTTTATGGTTATGTGAGACATATGATAAGACACATCATTCATATCTCCATGCTGTGAGTGGATGAAACTGGTTTACTATGTGTAAATATATGTGAATCAAAATAAACCCAAATATACCATTTTTATTTTCTTGATTGGCAATTTAAAAATTCAATAATCCAAAGAGGGAGTAAGCATTTGTATACATTGTTTGTGGGAGTATAATTTGTAGCATTTTATAGGGCAATTTAGAAATGGACATCAAATCTTTAAGTGTGGGAAGTAGATGTGGCTCAAGCAATTGGGATCCCATCTACCATATAGGAGGTCCAGGATTCGATTCATGGAGCCTCCTGGTGAAGGCAAGCTGGCCCGCACCACGAGCTGGCCCAAGTGGACAGCTGGCCCGTGAGGAGTGCTGACCCACATGGAGTGCTGGCCCGAGAGGAGAGCTGGTGCATCAAGGTGATGCAATAAAAAGAGACACAGAGGAGAGACAATGAGAGATGCAGCAGACCAGGGAGCTGAGGTGGCACAAGTGATTGAATGCCTCTATCCCACTCCGGTAGGTCCCAGGATCAGTTCCCAGTGCTGCCTAGAGAAGACAAGCAGACACAGAAGAACACACAGCGAATGGACACAGAAAGCAGACAGCGAATGCAAAAACAATGCGGGGAGGGGGAGTAGGGGGAGAAATAATAAATAAATCTTAAAAAAAAAAAACTTTATGTGTATATATCTTTTGACTTAATATTTTCACATGAAGATTTCATTTTATGTACATACTGATAAAAGTTTACCTATATATATGTAAAATTATTTTAGTATTTTCTTTTTTAGTAATAACATTGAGAATAAAAGAAAATGCCCATCATTGGAAGAATGGTTAAATGAATTATGACATATGCATATACTGCATATCACAAAGATTAAATATTAAGGAAAAAGCACAATGAAATGAGTGTGAATATAATAAATACTCTTTTTAAAAATTATATAGGTATTTGCATATTTTAATAAAATAATGAAAGAAACTGATAATAATTGTTACATTTGGAGAGGAGGAATATAGGAGAGATATTTATTTCTCATGTAGTACCCTTCTGTATAGTCATGAATGATAACCATGTACATATATTAATCTCTAGCTACAATATTTTTCATAATGGATCTTTAAGATTTTCTCAGATTCCATGCTTAATATTGACCTGTGATAGGCTATTTCACACCAAGTTAAACTGTATCTTGAATATCTGCAATTTTCAAAGCTTAAGGACTATGTAATCTGGTGGGATCGATAATTTAACTCCTCTGAGTTGCTCATCTGTGCATTTAATACTCTTGAGAATGAAATGGTTAGAAACAGCTGCTAAACCCTAGAGTAAAATAGGTATCTGAGATTTTCAAAACACCTTCAAACAGACGTTATAAATATGACTGCCTCCAATGATGCTGCTAAGGACCCCTGAGACTGTTCAGGTCTAGAAGCAATGCAAGATAAGATCATTTCCAGACCCACCTCTCCACTATATTTTCATTTGTTGGTTTTCTTTTCTTTTGGCTTTCACACCTTGCACAGGAAACCCTGAAAAAGAACATCACCAGAACTAAGGGAAAAATGTGTACATTAAGGTCAATAGTTCAAATTATAATCACTATTTGGGAAACATATTTTGTTCTAACCAGCAGATAACCAAGTTCCAATATGAAGTAAACCTCTTGGAAACACATTTGGAAGATGAGTGAGCAGATTCATATATATAGCTGAGACAGCATTTTGAGAATAGATCTGCCTGAATTTGCTTCATTTTGTGTTTATCCACCAGAGCATATGCACTAGGAAGAATCAGTCTTCTTGATATACTACCTAAATGATTTAAGGAATAATAATAAGAGAGAAAATCTGAGAAATGAATTTCTTTCTTATTTCTACTCTTGGAAGAAAAGAAGAAAATAAAACTTAAATCACTGAGAGAAAAACAGATGCTTGTGACTATAATAAAGATATGGATCTATGTCAAAGATTTGTATGATTGAGAAATATGAAGTCGATGCTTTTTATAGAAACTTTTTATTTAAATAAAACTAGCCATCTTTATCTATTCATTGGGCTTTATTAACTAAAAGAAATGGAGTTAGGATAGGGAAGCCCCACTTTCATAGTTGGATCATAGAAAATTCTCCTGGGGAAGTATTACAGTTACAACAAACTCATTTCCTTACTAGTTAAATTTCACCAAAGTATGTTTGACTATTTAAGAAAAAGAAATAGATTGAACGGTTAAAACAAAAAGAACACACCAAAGGAGTAATTTTAATTGTACTATTTTAGATTTTTAATTTTTTAACCAATAGCTTAATAAGTGGTCAGAATAGAAGCTATCTGTGCCATTGATAATCCTCAAGGATGTTAAACATTTGAAAGGCTCATTACCTGAAATCTAACGAACACCAGAGGGGCAAGGGAAGTTTTTCTTTTATTTTTGCCTTTCAAACCAGCCAAACAATGCTTCACAGTTGAACTAATTGAATAAAAATATCAACCTTCAAAGCTTAGATTGAAGGTCTCATTCCCTTTAATGTGTTCCACAGTGCCTACAGACAGTACAATGTTCTCTACTTCTGAGGTACCCACAGCCGTGTGTGTGCTCTTTTTTTCATGTTTATAAACACATATAAATTTTCAGACATATGTAAATTTGCAGTTTCATTATCACTTTTTACTATTTTTGTGCTGGACCTTCTCTGTCAGTCCTTGTGCAACATCCATTCCTCCTGTGCCTTTTGCTTTACCCTGTGACCTCTGTGGTCCACATTACCCAGAATTCCTTTTCCTCTAGCTTCCTGTTGTTTTTGGCCAGCAGGACACAGGAAGGTGAGAGATTGGAGGATTAGGAGTACTTTATTCTTCTATTCCCTCCTTACTAGGCCACAGTCCTGGGAGTGGTTTCATTCTTCAACAGTCATGCCTCTCATTTGGAGGATACTCTTCCATGGCTTCAGCTCTTATCCTGCCAATCCTAGGGTAGAATAATGTGTTCCCACCCACCATTGCTATTCCCTGGGTTTTCACCATCGCTTGTTACTTCTATAAACCCCGTCCAAATTCACTTTACTCTTCCTTCACCTAATGCTCTCAACCTCTTCTGAGGCTTCAACATGTTTCTGACTTGAACCCTACTAGTATATTCCCCAAAGGTAGAATTTAGGTGTTCATTAATTTTATATTCTCTATGCTTAATTCAATGCCTAGAAGAGAGTGGACAGTGATTAAATGCTTTTTCAATGTATGAATGAATAAATGGCAACTAAGTTGTAGACCACCTACTGTGCAGGAGAAAAAAATAAGTCTAAGCAATGGCTTTTATTCTAATGAAGGTTACAAAGTAAGGAAGAAAACAATACTAGGGTGCATAAATTCAGGTTGGCTGCTATTCAAGGTTGCACATGGCAAGTAACAAATTTCAGACCTCCATGTTTAGATTCCAGAAAAGGTCCTTACTATTACTAGAGAAAAGCTACCTAACACTGGGTAAAAATAATATTAACATTCTGTAATCTCACAAATTCCCAAAAGGTAAACTAAGTGAGATAAAAAACAACAACCCAATAATTATCTCCCTTGTTGGCTGGCTGGAAGCTTTGACTAGTTAATATTTATTAAGCGTTTTGAAGATGAAAAGAGCTAAATATTATCTAACAGCCCTGTAAATGCAAATTTGTCAGGTCTTCTGAAATTTAACAGAAATTAGAGAGTGACAAACCACTCACAAATTAAAATGCTCTACTAAAGCTATGCATTTAAAGAGGCCAGATGGGGGAGAAAAGACTTTTACCCTAGGGCACAGATCAAGCTAATCTATACCCACACCCCACCCCTGCCAACTGACAAGCTACAAAAATGTTTAATTTAAGCCCTGAAAGATGATGTACTTTGTAACAGCCTGTAAATCAATGTTTTATTAAAGCCTATGCATTACTATGCAGAAAAATGCAAATCACAATAAAACACATCACAAACAGATTCAAACTTGCTTTGTTCCTGCTGGAACAATTAGCAAACCTAGCTTTTGACAGGTGGGGGGAGAATTTAAGTAGGGTGGAGAGATACTTCTTGCTTGCCCAGGGAAACTGCAGAAGCTTCCAGTCATTTTCCTTCATCCCAGAACTACAAAGAACCAAAGTTTTTTTTTCACACTGACACTTAAGGCCATTTTTAAAGTTGCATTTAAAAAATGCTTATGTTTTTCCCTCCACTGACTTTAATTATGTTTAGCCCAAGAGGCTTGCTTGGCCTGATAAACTTTTTACACAAGAGAGCTTACATACCATAGCATTTCCCTCCAGCTTGTCCATCAGTTAGAAGGCTTCGATCTAATATCATTAAGCTTGTCTCTGCAGACTCATTTTATTTATTCGGAATTTATACACATATACACATACACACAGAGAGAGAGAGAGAGAGAGAGAGAGAGAGAGAGAGAGAGAGACATCCTATTAAAAAGCCAGAATTATGGCCTTAATTCCACTGTAATTTTTCAGCAGTTAGTTCAGGATGCAAGCTCAGGTTTGGTGGACATATTTACCAGAGATGAGGAAAAGGTATGTAGATGACAAATCCTCTTTGAAGACTACTGAAATGATAATAAATTACACCTATTGCAATTGAATGCAAACA
>JAQZBX010100381.1:0-11371 GCA_029593785.1 Cabassous unicinctus | reverse complement strand
ATTTTATATTTGCACTAGAAATTTAGCATAATAATTCTTGTCTTTTGCCTTATTTGTAAAGTACTTTGTTATAAATTTTGATTCTATGATAATTTGTAACTTTCACTCATTTCATACTTTAAATCTATAAAGGGTGATTGCATGTATGATAAATCTCCATTTCTATATTGTTGGAATGAATGTATGAAATAAAGATTTTAAACAATAAACAAACAAACAAAAAAAGATAAGGCTGAGAACAGGGCAGACTGGAGAGGGTATTGGTGCTCAGTGTTGGGGGTCAGCTTAGGGTCCCCATCAGTCAAGGGAGGAGTTTCTCTTCTCTTTCTTTCCTGATTCTTTGCTACATCCCTTATTGACTAATGTAGTTTGTAATAGTCTGGTAAACAGTTTACATTCACAAAACTTTGTGAATATATCAATATGGACACTTTTAGAAATGATGGTAAGAGAGGGAAGACAGTAGGTTCCTAGGAGAGCCATCAAATAACCCTAGAACAAGCTCAAGGATCCACACAGCAGGAGGGGACATCAATGGTAAGCACCACCACTTCCCATGATATCAGAGGTGAAAAAAAGAACAGCCTTCAGAGGCATGATTTTGTGGGTATTTCTGGGTCACATGACAGACTGGATTCTTCTATATCTCTTTATGGTCCTTATCCTGCACTTTAAATACTGCTCACTACTAGGAGACTCTTGATAAAAGGTGCATATGGTATGGCCTCATGTTTTCCTTAAATTTTGATTTTGTGTGTTTTGGAGCCTGTGGTGGTGAACAGTAATTTCAAACCTTTGGGCAAGACATAGGATAAAAACATTTTTGGCACACTAAATAAATGGTCTGTCTTGTCTTGAATTCCTATTCTACCTACAGCCAATATCACATCAGTAGCACCTCAGAGAGTTGTAGCTGTGTTTGTGGTTCTTCTGGGGACAGCCACAAGAAGAAGCACTTTACTGATGCTGTCACACAAAGCCATCATAAAGCATGCACATTATTCTGCGGTGACTACTGTTATCAATTTCAAAAGTGTTTCTATGTTCAACTATGGAAGTGATTGCTCATAGCAAAGACCAGCGCTGTGATAGCCATTTTGCCTTTAAAAGAGAACAGTTTATATACTAGAGAGTAGGTGTACACTCAATTTCTCAGGCATGCTATGAATGCTTAGATCCATTCTACCCATCTTATATTCACTTGCCCTCTCACCCAATCTTATTGTCATCCCACCCATACACCCATCCACCCATCCACCCATCCATCCATCCTTCCATCCATCCATCCATCCAACCTATACTCCAATCCATTGTTACTCACCTTATTTTTCTTTGCTACTCTCCTTAGCCCCCTCTTTCACTTGATCATTCTATTCCTCCAAACCAGATGTCCTTCATTCCACTTTTTCATAACCTTGCCTCACATCATCCCCACACATCCAGAGACTCCTTCACAAATTCTTTCTAGTTCTTTCTGTTCATCAATCTTATCCTTCATGTTCCTTTCATTTGTCCCTTCCTTTCCTGTTTCCAACATTACAACTATTCACTCGCCTTCCATTGTTTTCCCCTCTGCTTTTCCCCTACTCTCTCCTTTCCACTAATCCTTCCATATATCTTCACATACACTTTACAGGTCCCCTATATCCTTCCTTCCAGGTTTCTATCCTCCTATTCACTTTCATTCCATATATCCATCATCATTCCACCAATTCTCCAATTCTTTTGTTCTCTGTCTTCCCTCCTTTCCCTGTTTATCTTTTCCTTCTTCCACCTTCTCCTTTCTTCCAGACAAAATTTCATCATCTCCATCCATTGTCAACACTTTCTTTCTTCACTTACATCTTTCATCTACCCTTACTTCCATTTGTTCATCCTTTCTTCCCTCTACATCCTCATGTCTTCCTTCAATTCTCCCCCTCCTCCCTCCTAAACTCTCCCAAGTAGCATTAGATTAGTCGATATTTTCCACTATTACTCTCTACCAATTTTAGAATGAATTTAAACATCAGATATTTATGTTTTAGGTCAGTTACAGTTTTAATTCTCAATTAGTTGTACATTTGTGTTTTGGTGCACTCCCATTTACAGTGCTTGTAGAAACAAATTTTACAGGGGGCAAACTTTTTTACTGTGTTAGTGTACAGTTGGCACTACCTGGAAACCTCCCCAGAATCATCACCTTCTTTCCTAAAAGCACCCTGCCTGTTTTGGGGACACTCACCATGCCTACTACCAAAGGAATGCCCTGCTTGGTCTATGCATTTTCTCATGGGGATAATTTGGTAACAATCATACATTCAGGGTTAGCCCCAATCAGCCAGAAAAGGAATGTCTTCCAAGCTTGTAGAAGAGATTATATGCTCTCTCCCTGTCTGAGAGGACTCAAGATTCCTTACCTTTCCTTAATGAGGCAGCATGTTGGCAAAGCCACTATCCTGGGGAGGGAAGTAATGAGAGATGGAAATGACATGAGTCTTCATGGCAACACTGAATCAGTCCTGCCCCAGAATCTGTCCTGTCCCAGACCTCTGATTATTTGGAGACAACATATTTCTTCATGGTTTGACTTGTTTGAGGTGGAGTTTCTATAACCTGCAGCAGAAAATTCCTTTCTGAGTCCCTGTAAAACAGCAGAGTACTCTAAAGGCAAATCAATGGAGAAATGATTGAGCAGGTGAGGTCCAGAGATCTTCCCCACAAATCATACAGGCTAAGAAAACCTTGGTGAAGTAAAGCACTGTCAACCTTAATTTAACCTGCAGGCACTTACAACTTTTGTTCCATGTACCAGACTGGGCAAAAGCCCAGAATATATAAAGGATTCATACTATGCAATTATATCACCACCCTCCTGCTGTTCAATGGACAGTGAAGGAATAAAGATGCAAACAGGCAATGGCTACACAGAATGCTGAAAGCAAATGTGCCCACATGTACACTCACACACATTCACATTCCCACTTATGTATATATATTTTCACACAAATACAAGGAGCTCACTTTATTTTTTAATATATTTTTTATTTATTTTTAAAGATACATAGATTACATAAAATGTTACATAAAAAATATAAGAAATTCCCATATACCCCACTCCTCACTTCTCCCACTTTTCCCCATGGTAACAACTTCTTTCATTAGTGTGGTACATTCATTGCAATTGATGAACATACTTTGGAGCATTGCCACTAAACATAGATCATAGTTTAAATTGAAGTTTACACTCTCTCCACTCAATTCTGTAGGTTATGGCAGGATATATAATGGCCTGTATCTGTCATTGCAATGTCATTCAGGACAATTCCAAATCCCAAAAATGCCCCCATATTACACCTCTTTTTCTGTATCCCTGACTTCAGCACTCCAGTGGCCACTGTAACCACATCAAAGACGTAATTTCTTCCATTGCTGGAATCACAATAAGTCTATAATAGAATACCAGTAAGTCCATTCTAGTTCATATTTTATTCCCCAGTCCTAAAGATTCTGGGATGGTGATGCTCATTCCACCTCTAATTTAGAGGGGGCTTTGATTCCATATGGCTGATGGATGGGACTCTCTTGCTTGCAGTTGAAGATTCTCTCAGTTCCTTGGTGTGGTGGTTGTCCATTCTCTCCTCCTTGTTAGGTGTCCTGGGTGAATCCAATGAACTGGATAGTAGGTGTTGCAACTCTGCTGAGGCAAGGAGCTCACTTTAATGTACCCAACTGCACACATACACATTCAAATGGACGTATACACACAGTTACAGAATGCAAAAAATTACACTCACACAGATACACAAATAAACATAATCACAAACACTAAGGATACTCACATTCTTTCACTCACAAATTTACACACGGTAAAACTGGAAAGCACACACTCACACATACATTCACTCTCACATACTTATAATACATACACACAGATACACACACACAGATTCACACACATACACACAGTCACAGACTCTTCCACACACACTGTTATGAGAGAGGCTATGTGGGGTCACTCATACTATTTCTTGTATCCTAAATCTTTCCTATCACTTCCTGGTTATTAATCCTTAAAGATGATATCAAGGTTGTCCTCTCCTCCTGTCATCTCTTGGGTTCATCACTCTTTCTTGTCCTAAAGTTGAGTAATATATTTTCATTGTTTCCAGGGTTTATTCATGTCAACTCACAGTAGCTTGTAAAAGCACAATATCCAGAAAGGACAAAAGTACTTAGGACATCATTTCTTAAGGTATATGAATTTCCTGGACCATTTAGGAAGCATAAAGACACTTCAGGATGGGGTTCCTTATTCCAGAAAGCTGAAATTTTCTGAGTATTTGAAAAGCTCTTTTGTTTGGAATGATAGATGTCCCCAATATGTTCACCTGTGAAGCTTATCCACTGTATACAATGTGAATTTAAAGAGAGTTTGCTGAATTCTAATTGAGTCCAAATATACTATATACACAAATGCACACACACATACGCACACACACAATTTCCACCATAAAATAGATGTTAATTTCCAATTCCTTTTTTGGAAAAAAATTGAAAAAAAATCCCAACAAAAATATCTTAGCCTTTTCTGTCCAGGGACATCTCTCTTCTCCTGTGTTGCCCAGTGTATTCTCCTAGTCTTCAGCAACTAGATTTCAAAGCACCTCTTCACCATGCTTCTTGGAGGATTGGAGCTGAAAACCTACTTTCCATAGTATCATCCATATGTTACTTTGGTTCCTTTGCAAGTCTCTGTTCTTCAGTCACCTCTGAGGTGACTTCTGTTCACCTCATCTGTTCTGCGGTGTGGAGTGGGTAGAGACCACATAAAATACTGTATACTTGGCAGAAAGAAATTCTAGTGGAAGACTCAGAAAGGGGCTGCCATGTTCTACAGAGGTTAACCTCTCTTGGGGGTCATTTGTGTCACCAGTTGGAGCCTTCAAGATGGCCATCCATCAAAACACTTCCAGGTTTACATTATGCAGGGAATAGCAACATGTCTCTAAACTATCTAAGGCTCTAGTTCCCTCCTTCACCTGTAATTCACAAATGCATTAGATCCTCACCTCCCTTATTGTTCCCAGCCTTTTCCTAATATCTCCCTGATAGACCACCAAGATCCCCTCTTCATCAGTGTTTTGCTCATCTTGACCCTCATTCATTGAATCCTTGCTCTGGGCTTGATTCTCTTTTGATAGCAGAAGGACCCAGTTATGTCTTGAAGAGCTCCCAAACTGTTAGGGGCATTAGAAAAAAAAGTTATAACAAAATACATGTATGGGGAAATTTTTACATTATTCCATGATCTTCATGGCTCCTGCCTAGGAGTTGAGCCTGGTTCTCTTCCCCAAAGTTGGACCATTAATGTGCCAAATTCTGATTTTAACTTTGCATTATCACAAGGCACATGTTTTATTGCCAATAGTTAAAGCAAATAGCTTTAGCTTTATTTCAGCTCCACATTTATTAAATGTGAAACAAGTTTATAGATCCCCTATTGGTAATGGTCTAAATGTATGAGTATCTAGAGCACATGTTTATAAATGGAAGACACTGCCTGTGAATTAATTTAGTTTTTGGTTTCCAATATAAAATCTTGTCCAGTGTATATATTTCAGGTCATGACAATTTAGAAATTTCACTTTCCCCTATCTAGCTCTTATCTTTAAGCAATATAATTACAATTTCTCTGCTAACAATGTAAAGACTTTGTTGAGAGCAGCTCTTTTTGTTATTTCACTTAAAATTTTATTGAAGTATATCATTCATACATGAACATACATAAACATTAAGTGTATAGCAAGAGTTGTGACTTACAAAATAAATATGCATATCATTATCAGGGCTCCCATACATCAACCCAACACCAACACATTGCATTATTGTGAATCATTTGTTATAAACGATGAAAGAACATCATCAAAATCTTATAACTAATGATAGCCCATATCTTATATTTGGTGAAGTTTCCCCCATCCCATTCTATTATTAACACCTTGTATTAGTATTATATATTTGTTATGCTTCATGAGAGGACATTTTCATATTAGTTCTCTTAATCACATTCCATTTTCCATGACACGATTGTGATGTTATATGGCCCAATGCTTTGTACAATCCACTCAAAGTGTTCACTCAGTGGCTCTCATTGTCATCACAGGCTTGTGCTGTCATCACATCAGGCAATTTTAGAAAGTTTTCATTATTCCTAAAGGAAAATCCCCATAACTCCTTATAACCCTATTGTCTCATAGAACTGAAATATCTTCTTGTTATTGTTGCAAAAATATCCTATTACTTTGAAGATCAGTATAGGTTATTTGTATGTTTCTATAAATTTTTCCGTTTAATCTACATTGTCTAGTTTGTTGGCATACAGTTATTCATCATATCCTCTTATGATCTCTCTGGTTTCTGTGTGTTCAGTGATAATGTCTCTCCTCTCATTTCTGATTTTTTTTATTTGCATCATCTATTTTCATTCTCTTTCAGTCTAGCTAAGGGTTTGTCAATTTTGTATATCTTCTCGAAGAAACAACTTTTGGTTTTGCTGAATCTATTGTCTTTTTTTGTTCTCAATTTAATTTATTTCTGTTCTGATTTATATCTTTCCTTCAACTTAGTATGGGATTACTTTGCTCTTCTTTTACTAGTTCCTCCTGGTGTGGAGTTAGGCCTCCTTTTTAAGATTTATTTTATTTATTTATTTCTCATCCCGTCATTGTTTTGTGCTCACTGTTTGCTCTCTGTGTGTTCTTCTGTGCCTGCTTGTCCTCTCTTTAGGTACCACTGGGAACAAATCCTAGGACCTTGTGGAATGGGAGAGAGGCACTCAATCTGTTGTGCCACCTCAGCTCCCTGGTGCTGCATGTCTTATTGTCTCTCATCTGCGTCTCTTTTTGTTACATCATCTTCCTTCACCATCTCCCTATGCGGGTCAGCACTCCTGTGTGGGCCAGCTCTCTTGCATCGGCCAGCTCTCCATGTGGGCCAGCACTCTGTGTGGGCCAGATTGCCAGGCAAACCAACTTACCTTTCACCAGATGGCCCCAGAGATCGAACCTGGTACTTCCTATATGGTAGATGGGAGCCCAATCATTTGAGCCACATCCATTTCCCAGGTCTCTTTTAATGTAAGCATTGAGTTACATTTTCCTCTCAGCACTGCCTTTTCTGTGTCCCATAGGTTTTGATATTTTGTGTTCTCATTTCCATTCATTTCAAAATATTTACTGATTTCTCTTACAATTTCTTCTTTGACTCACTGATTATTTAAGAGTGTTTTTATCTCCATATATTTGTGAATTTTCCCTTTTCCTGCCTATTATTGATTTCCACCTTCATTCCATTATGATCTGAGAAAGTTTTTTTTTTGTATAATTTCAATCTTTTTTAATTTATTGAGACCTGTCTTGTGACTCAAAATATGGTCTATCCTGGAGAATAATCAATGAGCACTTGAAAAATAGGTATATGCTGCTTCAATGAGGTGTAATGCTCTATAAATATCTGTTAGGTCTAGCTCATATATCATATTATTCAAGCTCTTTGTTTAGTTATTTATCCTCTCTCTAGTTGTTCTGGCCAATGCTGAGAGGGGTGTATTGAAGTCCCCAACTATTATTCTAGAAACCTCTCTTTCTCTCTTCATTTCTGCCAGAGTATGCCTCGTATCTTTTGGCTACCAGGCTAGGTGCATAAATATTTATTATAGTAATTTCTTGTAAGTGAATTACCCCCTTTTATTAATATATAATGCACTTTATCTCATAACAATTTTGCATTTAAAATCATTTTCTCTGGTATTAGTATTACTACTCCATATCTTTTTTGGTTACTATTTACATAGAATATCTTTTTACAACATTTCACTTTCAACCTGATTGTATTCTTTTGTGTCTATGGTGAGTATCTTGTAGACAGCATATAGATGGCCCATATTTTTTATCCTTTCTATCAGTCTTTGTGTTTTGATAAGGGAATTCAATCATTAATGTTCAATGTTATAACTCTGAAAGCATTTCATACTTCATCCATTTATTTCCTTTGTGATTCTGTTGTCATATCTTACTCTCTGTCTTTTTACCCTTTAGTTTACGCTTCCTAGTAATCTTCATTTCTATATCCTTCTCCAAGTCTCTCTTCTGTTTTTCCTTTCAAGTTACAGCACAACTTTAGTATCTCTTGTATATTTGTCTTTTGGTAACATACTCCCTCAGTTTTTGTATGTGAAGACTTTAAACTCACCTTCATTTTTAAAGTACAGTTTTGCTGGATAAAGAATTCTTGGCAGATAATTTTTCTCTTTCAGTACCTTAAAAACATCATATCAATTTCTTCTTGCCTCTATAGTTTCTGATGAGAGGTCAGTATTTAATCTCATTGAACTTCCATTGTATGTTGTGCATTGCTATTCTCTTGCTGCTGTCAGTATTCATTCTTTATTTCTAGTATTTGTCATTTGGAATAGTATATGTCTCAGAGTAGGTCTATTTGTATTTATTATGTTTGGGGTCCATTGTCCTTCTTAGATATTGATATTTATTTCTTTCATAAGAATTGGGAAATTTTCAGTCCTTATTTACTCATTCTTTGTGGCCCTTTTCCATTCTTTTCTCCTTCTGGGACACCTATGTGTAAGTTTGTGTGTTTTATATTTATTTAGTTCTCTGAAAATCTTTTCAAGTTTTTCCTTTCTTTTTTCTGTCTGTTCTCCTGGCTTTTCAAGTTAAGTTATTCTATCCTCAAATTTATTTATTTGTTCATCTTCCATTTCAAATAGGCTGTTAAATGTCTTTAATTTATTTTTATTATCACACATTGTATCTTTCATTTCCCTAAGCTCTGTTACTTTAATTTTCCTTTATGCTTACCCAGTGTTGTCTTAATATCCTTTATCTCTTTAACCAAATTTTCTTTCAACTCCTTGTATTGATTTAGGAGATTTTTGCGATTATCATTGATTAGTTGTCTTAAGTCCTGTAAATTGTTAGTTTTGTTTTTGTTTTATTTATTGTTTGGTTTTTTTTTTTAATTTTCTGGGTTACCTTTTCTTACTTCTTACTATGGGTTGTAATTTTTTGCTGATGTCTAGACATCTGATTAGGTTGATGAATTTACTCTGTCAATTACTCTCTGCATAGTGGTTTTGTATCATGACCTTTCTTTGATTTTTGGTTCAACTTATTCTAAGTCTTAAAAATTGCCCAGCTTAAGTTATCAAAATAGAGCCAGGGACCCACTAATGGCACACAGATCAGATCCAAGTATTCTGGAACATAAAAGAATCCCAAGAGTGTTTTTTCCTCCTGCAGTTTTGAGGCATCCCAGCATATGGGGCTCCTCTGCCATTCTTTGTCTGGAGGTGTCTGTTTTAACCTCCTCTTATATGTGATTCTGTCTGGCCAGAGCAGAGATTCAAAGTGGGCACTGCTGGCCAACTCACTGAAGAGAAACCACTCTCTGTACTTCACTGCATCCTCCCTCTTCCCAGGGAAGATTTAACCTGTTCCATTCTCAGTTGGCTGCTGTGAGCCATAGGTTTTTCTCAGTCTGTTCCCCTTGAGGGTGTGCGATGTGTGCCATTTCTGGTTGTGGAGGTTAGCAAATCACAGTTTTAGTTGCACCTGCATAATCTCTCTGTCTCTTGCTTCCTGGAGAATGTGCATCGCTCTCCTGGTCCACAGATCTCCAAAGCAGCTCCCTCAGGCATCTTCTTGCCCTTCCTCTGTTGTTTTTGTAAGAGATTTGAGCCCTGACTACCTACTCCAATGCAATCTTCCCTGATGTTCTTGTGAGCTGCTTTGACATCCTTGTATAGATGAAAGCATTAATGTGGGGCTTAGTATGAAATAAAGAACAACATTGACTTTCCCCATCTCTAGGGAATAGCTAGTTCCTGGGGTCAGGTCAGTATAGATGACCATAGCGTAATACATGGTAAACAGAATGAGGTGGAAGGGACAGGTGGGTAAGGCTTGCTGCTTACATTTTGATATGTGAATCTTAAAAATGTTTCAGATGATAAAACCATAAGGTACCATGGTGAGCAAGAAATTCAACACAGCAAAGAAGTGGTGAGTCATAACATCATACAAATATATTGAGTAACAGGAGAGTAGCAGCACAATGGGGATCTCACAGAAAGTGTCCTATCATGGACCCACAGAAGGTCAGCTATAACACAAAACAGGTGTTGACTCCAGAAAATACACTGAAGACTCACCCAGCTCCATCCATCATTGAACACACTTTTTGGCTCATCGTTGAGCCATAGTGCAGGAGCTGGAAGAATGTGAAGAGGTCATCACAGACCATGACAATGAAGAAAAGCACTTATGCTGCAAAAGATTATAACAGGGAGTATATTTGGATAATTTAGCCCCTCTTGGGATATAGTTCTCTTCTCTTTCCCTAAAATCTCAGGCAGTTTGGGAATAATGGTGCATGCACAGAAAACAGATGCAGTCATATTGACCAGGAAAAAGTACATGGGGATGTGGATTGGATCCTGGGGCTGAAAGTGATGGTTGCCATGATGAGGGAGTTGACAGAGAGGTGGTAATGTAGAAAGAGAGAGGGGAAGAAGACAAAAAAAGAGAATCTGGAGCTCCAAGGGACAGTAAGCTGAAAGGCTGCATTTTCTGGAGAAGCTAGGAAAGCGCAGCTTCACTGATCCAGTAAAGGAACTTTTGGTCCCCTTCCTGATCCCATTACTAGGTCACTTTTGAGGGTCTGTGTCTCTTTTGTGGGTCCCTTTCCCTGATGTGCTGGTAAAACTGACTTGGGAACATCTGCACTGGTGTGAAACTTCTCCCAGAATTCACCCACCAGGCAAAAGTAGCATGAGACAATAGAAGGAGTGGGAAAAGTATAAAGGAGGACAGTCTGGAACAAAGGCCTGTTGTCATCAATTACCTGGGAGAGGAAGATCTCTTTCCTGGTAAATGGATGGGACAACCAAACTCCTATAAAAAAGGAAACTTCAAACAACTGACAAGAAAATCCCTGGATAAGTCAGAGGCCCAGAAAGACAGAGAAAACTCTGCATATTGCATTTGCTTTTGGCAGACCTTCCTGATAGACTGAACCTCAAGAAAATATCTGTTTTTTCACCAACTGCCTACAATATCAAGAAACTAATTTATCATTTCACAATAATAATTAATCTCAATTATCATTTTATAATAATAAAATGTACAGCAGACAACAAAAGTGGAAGACAAACAAAGAAAAAAGAATTATGGCCCATTCAAAGGAAGAGGATAAAAATAGAGAAAACACAAATGAAGAAGACCAAAATGTGAACATGCTGAGCAAATCCTTTTTTAAAATGACCTTATATTATTACCAAGCATCAACTAGTAATTCATCTGAAAAAAAAAAA
>JAQZBX010100380.1:0-11372 GCA_029593785.1 Cabassous unicinctus | reverse complement strand
AATTAGGCATCTGAATAATTGATTTATCTGCAAATAGCACTGGGAAACAATGGTGATGGGTAAATTTTAATGAAAAAATATTTTTTTAAGCATTATTTGCAAGATTGATAGAATCTCTGAGCACATAATCCCCTGATTTAAAATTGAGTAATATTAGTCATATATTAAACATGTAGAATTCTTCTACACATATATTTAGTCCAATATTCTTTACTCTTAAGAATCTACTCTAGGTAAATAAATAAATATATATATATGTATATATATATATTTATATAGGCAGAATTTATGCATACAAGCTGTATTTGACAATATTTTTATAATAATAAATATAAAAAATTATCCAAATATCTATATAAAGGGGAAGAGTTTAATGAATTATGATGTATAATTATTAAATACCAGGGGGATGTTAAAGTGACTTGTAAGAAGAATAGATGATGTAGAAAGGTAATTTAAATATATGCTGAGTGGAAAATATAAGATATAAAATACCTTCTGTATTAGGATTTCAATTGTCTAAAATAATATGTAAGCACAACAAAGTGTCCCCCAAAATACATCAATGATGAACAATGTTTATCTGAATTATGAGATTAGTGACAATTTTTGTGGAACTATTTCATACTTTTTCTGCTCTCAGTTTACTATAAAGACAATATATTATCTTTATTATCAGTAATATAATTTAATAAAAGTTTTACTTTATTATCTATGACATGGGTCCCCAATATCTCAAGTGATTACTTTTCTAAATAGACTGGGTATATGATCCAATATTCATAATTATCAGTGATGGTAGAAATCATGTTTAAATATAACTTATCTGTAAATTGAAGACCCTAGTGTCACATTGTGAGAAAAAAACTATAAAAGAAGTCACTTGTTATACCTACCTCTCTGAATGAGGTTGGAAAAGAAGTAACAGTTTCATTTCATGATAAGGCATCTTATTTGTAGTGATTACTGACCCATCACTTTCTGCTTCTTTGTAAGATCATCCATTTTTACCTTTAGTGTAGTATTTGTTTTCCTCATTTAGTGACTTGAAAATAATTACTAAGGCAAACTTCCTAAATAATTCTGAGTTCATGGAGTGAGTTTAATTTTGCTCTAAAGGCTTAACTATCCTGTGTGAGCTGCAAGCCTCCCAGCTCAAATCACGACTGTTTTCAGTCAGACAACTTCCAAATCATTATGATTCATAAAAGTTGATGTGGAATAACTAACCAAGGGAGGGCAACTCTCTTTAAAGCCCCTTCCTATACAATTACCATTCTTGCTTTCTTTGTGACCAGGTGGATTATATTATAAAAGCCACTTAATCAGAACTCTAACTTGATGTAAAGTCTCCAAAATACCAAACTATTTAAAACAGAAAAGTAGGTATGTCAGCATCAGGAACTCAACAACTTGGGTAGATTCCCTGTTGTAGCAGGTCCATAAAGTCAGCTACATTAAATATTTTTCTTAGAAAGTCTATGTTTGCGTTAGAGATAGCACCTTTGGTCCCTTCAAGTCTGGATCCAAATGGGTTGGAAACTTAAACAGCATCTGTAATCTGTGACTGGTTATGCTTATGTGGTCTTCAAGTCTCAGGAATCCCCAGAGTGTGTACTTACTAATATTTTTATGTCTGATTGCAGAGAATATTTGAATGGATATTACTTGAGCACAAGCAGTTGGGTTTCTCCTAACTTTCATTACCCAAAGGATTAGAGCAAGATAATATGTGAAAATATATAGGCAATTGAATAGCTGCTCTTCCACTGTTGGTGGCCTGAAGATACATGTAGGTTAGAGAAACCGCTCGCTAATATTAAAACTCTGACATGCCTAAGTATAAAAGCTTTGGAGGACAATAAACTGCACCTCCTAGGGCTAGCTCTTCTACTTACTATGTGACATTAGGCAAGTTTCTCAACCTCTTTATGCCCCAATTTCTACTTCTGTTACAAAGAAAATGATAATGATAGCTATCACATAAGACTATTTGGGTTATATGTGATAAGTGTCTGGAATAAAGACTCATTACTTTCTATTCCATCTTCTGCGCAAGATCTTTGGCAAGTTACTGAAATTCTCAGTGCTTCAATTTCTTCTTCTGCAAAAGTGAAGTTTACAAAAAATAGAGTTATTAGAGGGATCCAATTAGTCACTAAAGGGGGACATGGGATTGAGAGTGAATTTTTTTTTTAGTATGGGAGAAACTTTATCATGTTTAGAATTCAGTGTGAAAAACTAGTATAAAGGGAGAGGGAAGGAATGGGGAGGGGAATGCCCAGAGGAAGGGGAGGGGGTGGGAAGCAGGGATAGAGACAGAAATTAATCAATAGAGGAATGTTGGGTGTGGAAAACACTGTTAGTTGCTCACCCATCTTCTTTCTATCAGAATTCCTTTTTTTCCCTCATGTCAGGTGTTCATTTATTTGAGGGAAAATTGGAGTCCACCCCTAATCCATAAATGGGAATCTGGAATAGATTAAAACAATTATTGTAATTCTAGTCCCCTTTTCAGTGATTATTTTAAGTATATGCAAGTGACACAATTCTAGCCAATGAAACAAGAGAGAAAATTGCTGGAGGTCTTCAGAAAGATGCTTCTTTATTCCTAAAAAAAGAGACATTATGAAAAAAATTGCATTTTCTGAAAAATGCTCCCTAAGAGGAAAGCTTGCACTGCCATCTAATGATGACCACTGGACTTTTGGACTGGAAAGTTAACCTGAGCCATGTAAAATTTACACACCATTTGAGAGGTGATTGCTAGATTGTTATTGGACCTTTGTTGAAATTGCATAAATAACCAAAAAACACCATATTCTTTTGAGATCTGAAATATGATTATGTCCTTGATATTATCAAATAATGAACCCTTATATTGTGGATTTTATCCCATTAACAGAAATTTTCCTTAGAATGTAAATCCAAGAACATGTGAAAGGGGTAGCTCAAATCAGATTGTTTTTATGTCTTGGAACCTTCATTAGATGTCCCTGAGGAGTTACATAACTGGATAGATGAATGAGCTTCTCCAAATGATCAGTTATTGGATGCTCCCTAACAAGTAGCAAGGTTTACAGATAGGAGCTCGATAGCTGGCAGTCATTCAATCTGGAAAGCAGCAGTAGATAAACCAGCTTATCAAAGAGGGAAAAGATAAATGGGCATAATTACAAGTACTACTCCTTGTGGCATCAGAAGAAAAAGATAACAATAGTGATGTGTTATAGAGTTTACTGATTCTTGGGCAGTAAGCCAATGGACTGACAGTAGCCTATGGACCAGCAAAATGATCTGGAAAATGAACCTGAAATGACCAGAAGACAAAATATCTTTGGGTTATACCAATTAAAGAATCTGGTTGACAGTTAATTCAAATTTTAAGAAGGAGAAGTAATAGATAAAAAGGGAGTCAACAAATGAATAAGGTAGAGAAGGGAAAACATTACTTTGGTATAATTTAGCTATATTTATACCTTTAACCATAAAGGTAAAGGTATTTGCAGAAACCTACCCTTTCATCAGAAGCTGAAGGTCTAATAAGGGTTTCCAGGGCATTTAAGAAGTATATGTCTAGAGATATATAGGTGGAACATCTCAATGACTGTAACACTGTATGGGTGAAGACTTGGAAAAATTATGTTGGTATTTCTTCTGGTTCTCATTTTACAGGTCACATCCACTATAAAAATATCTCTGTTTGGAGTAAACTTATAAGAACTGTTGCTTCCTGGATGCATGTAAAGGATTGTGGTAAAAAACTGATCTACATGTCACTGTGCAACTTTTAATCAAAGTAATGGTCTGTTGAGAAAGGGACCTGGGTGTGACGGAAATAACTATAGTTGTATGCCCACTTCGTCAGAATAATTTTTACCCTACTACTTGTTAATCTTACTTTTGCAGAGTGAGGACAATAATCAAAGTAAATAACACATGAAAACAGAAACTAATGTCATTTTAAGATCAATTATGTGGGCTGATTTTATCTCTGAAATCTGCTGGGGATTCTCAAGGAAAGATGCTTTGCATACTGATACTAAAGAATATTTGAAGGGCTCTGATACCCATATGATATTATCCTGGGGAGCTCAACATTATTGGACCTAAAACATATACGTTAATTTTACTCAAACAATACACATATGGCAACAAAATATTTGGTGGATAAACTAACATTGATGAAAATGCCCTAAAAAATCCCTGGTGAGGTTGGCAGAGGTCTAGGAGTCCAGGCAGAAATTGCCTTAAGCAAAAATAGCAATAATCAGGAAGTTGACTTAATGGCCTTTATTGGCCACTAAGAAGGGATATTTTTTAGGAAGATGTAAAAGGATAGTGAGTAACTTGGACAGATATAATTGTTGTAGAAAAATTCATAAAAAGTCAACAGATAGTTATAAAGCATGCCAGAAAAAAATATGTGCAAAACTATGCACACTGATCCCAGTGTGGCTGTGAAGTATGCTCCTCGCAATGGATGCATAGGTAGCTCAAAGGCAGTGCCCTGGGATCTTGGCAGCAGAAGCACAGACATGAATTCAGGGGAAACCCTTGGTCCTCATAGCCCAGAAAAATGTGTGATTTGCTAGGTGCTACTAATTTCCAAGGCCTCATATGAAAAGTCTGAAGTACCCAATAACAGTTAGTTGGAAATGGAAACTTGTTAAACTTCATTAGGACTTCACTGGTTGGGAGATGTTGGTCATCACTTAAAGTTAGTTGGGATTTTATTTCAGCACAGTCTTATAGTTTGAAACATGACATATGTCTAGGACTATGAAAGATGCAAAATCCAGAATTAATTGAGAATTGGCCCTGGATTCATACATCATTCCATGACATCATTTTTTAGATGGTCCAGGGATTGTTCATTGCTATTATACTAAATAAAACTGATGTGTGTGTACTTATCCTTTATCCTGCAACATTTTTGAATTGTTTTTTTTTTTTTAGCTCTAGTAAATTTCTAGTGAATTCTTCAGTATTTTCTCTACATAGGATCATGTCATCTGCAAATAGAGTTTTGTTTTATCCTTTCAATTTTATATGCCTTTTATTTCTTGTCCTTGCCTAATTTCTCTGGGTAAGCAATCCACAACAGTGCTGAATAATAGTGGCTTAAAGCAGATATGCTTATGTGTCAGTGATTTTGGGTCAAAAGCTTTCAGTCTATAATATTCAATATTCATTGAATATGATAGTTAACCACAGGTTTTTCATATATTTCCTTTATCATGTTCAGAAAATTCCCTTCTTTCTGAGTATTTTATGAAGAATGGGTGCTGGATTTTGTCAAATGCCTCTGGTGTATCAATTTAGATGATCATGTGCTTTTGTTATTTATTCTATTGTCATATTGCATTGATTGATTTTCTTATGTCACAGCCATCATTACCAAAATTTTTCCATCTTACTAAAAAGAAACTCTGTACCAATTAAGAGTTAAGAAAAGGTGGGGCAAGATGGCATGGGTTTAGGAGGGCACTCACTAGCTCACCTTTGGAGGATGGCTGATTGGGGACAGGATCCTGCCTGAGTGGTCTGTGCTGGGGGTGCACAGAGAGATAACCTTGGGGACATTAATCTGGAGTGAGCTGGACAGTGAGGTGGATTGCTCAGGAAAGATTCATGAGTTTATCCCCTGGCTGTGGTAGCTGACAGAGATGACTGAACCCCACCCTCAGGGAAAAAGGCTGGGATGAGCTGCAACCTCTGCTGGCAACCAGGTGAGAGGGAGCGTTATCCAAGAGTGGAGGGTTCTGCTGGAAGGTTGAGAGGGGTTTCCTTTCTGTGGATTTGGCTGCCTGGAACCCCTTGCAGCTTTGTGGAACAAAAGAGCTAACTTGAAGTGGCACCAGGCTGAGGGGAGTGGCAAATCTGTTGAGGAAGGTTGATCTACCTAGCTGCCCAGGGATACATCCTGACTCTCACCAGCAACTCAGTAAGAGGGAGCATTCTCCAGGAGTGGGAGAGTTCTGACAGAAGGTGGACAGGGGTTTCGTTTCTGTGGGTTTGGTTGACTGGACCCCCTCACAGCTTTGGGGAGCAAATAAGCCAGCTTGAAGTGGCACCAGGCTGAGGGGAAAGGTGAATCTACTGAAGAAGCCTGATTTACCTAATAGCCCGGTGATACTGATGTTTGGCTCCAGAGTGGGTGTAGTCAGTCAATTTTATCATTCTGTACTGACAAGCTTCAGAGCTTCAGCTCCCCTGGGGAGCCAGGAAGTGGGAAGTGCTTGATTAGTTTCCATGAGCCTATTTAGGGTCCCCTCAGTGAAGAGGTGGTCTAGAAGAGGCCTTCTTTTGGGTCCCTTATTTCTCCAAAGAAAGAAAGAAAGAAAGAAAGAAGACAGTCACTTTAAAAAAAGAAAAAATTTTATTTTAACTTAGTTTAACTGCTAAGATCTGCCTCAAAACCTGCAGATAGAACATAGCAGGGCAATTGAATGATGAACACTACCAGGTTAAGGGGTTCCACAAGGGTACAAGAAGGAGCCCTGTTGTTCCTTAGCTTTGTTTGACTGCTTGCTTGTGTGGTTGCTTGGTTTTTCTTTATTTGTTGTCTCTTGAGTTTCTTTCCTCTTTCCCCCCCGCCTTTTCTTTATCCTTTTTTCTTTTTTAATTAGGTGCTGCTAGCTTGTCTCTTCTTTGCTGTACTTCTTCTTCAGTGATTTCCCATTCTCTGTCTATATTGATTTTGTCTCCCAATGCTATCTCTTTTCCTTCCTTCATCTTTCTGCCTTCTGCTTTCTGTTGTGGTTCTTACATACCACCATTTTTCATTAGCCCACAATGTCAAGGGAGTCAATTTCTATTCTATCTATTCTGTTTTCTTCTTTTTTTTATTATTATTAACTTTTTCCTTTCAGCCCTTTCTTTACTCTTTACTCTTTCTCTCTCTCCTCATCATTCTGGTCTTTGAAATCATTATATATATTTTCCTCTATTATATATATATATTTCCTCTATTTGGTTTCCCAGTCTATTGCAGGTACTCCACTTTTTTCCCTATTAATCTACACTGCCTACATGAGTTACCTATTCATTTTAATAAGTCTTATATGGCACCTCTTCTAACTTTTATCAATATTACTATTATTATTCTTCCTTTCTCACATCTTTTGAGTCATCTGGCCCTAATCTTTTGCTTTCAAGGGAACATAGAAAGAAGCAAGGAAATAAAATAAGAAGAACAAAGTGTCAAAGAGAAAACTTAACACACACATAGAACCACCAGCTAAATAAAACTCAAGAGAAGAGAGAGAGGCTAATCAACTGAATAATCTATCAAGAAAAAATGATGACTGGAGGACAACAAAAAATTACGAATCACACATAGAAACAGGAAGACATGGACCAGTCCAATGAACAAACTGAAAACCTGGAAGAGATGCAGAACATTGAACAACTAATCAAAGCTTTCCAAGCAAATATCATGGACCCACTTAATGATGTGAAGGAAGAGATTAAGGATATTAAGAAAACACTGGGAGAATAAACTGAAGGAATTGTAAACATACATAAAATGATAACGGATATGATGGTGATCAATGGCACAATCCAAGAAATGAAAAAGACGCTGGGTTCACATAACAGCAGATTTGAACAGGCAGAAGAAAGAATTAGTGATGTGGAAGACAATACATCTGAAATCAAACAGGTAGTAGAACAGATAGATAAAAAGATGGAAAAAAATCCAGCAGTGACTCAGGGATTTAACTGAAAACACAAAACATACAAACATATGCATTATAGGCATCCCAGAAGAATAAGAGATGGGAAAGGGAACAGAAGGAGTGTTGAAGGAAATAATGGCTGAAAGCTTCCCAACACTCTTGAAAGAGACGGATGTACAAGTCCAGAAAGCGCAGCACACCCCAAACAGTATAAATCCCAACAGGCCAACTCCAAGACATATACTTGTCAAAATGTCCAGTGCTCAAGACAAAGAGAAAATACTCAAGGCAGCAAGAGTAAAGAGAACCATCACACACAAGGGAATCAATATAAGATTAAGTGCTGATTTCTCATCTGAAACCATGGAGGCAAGAAGACAATGGTTTGACAAAGTCAAAGTATCAAAGAAAAAACTTCCAGCCATGAATTCTGTATCCAGCAAAACTGGCAGTCAAAATGATGGAGAATTCCAAATATTCACAGATATAGAGAAATTAAGAGAGTATGCCAATAAGAAATCTACACTTTAAGAAATGCTAAAGGAAGTTCTACAAGTTGAAAGGTAAAAACAAGGGAGAGAGAGTTGGAGGAGAGTGTAAGAACAACTAAAAAGACAAAAAGAGAAATAAAAACAACATATGATATATATTAACCCAAAGAAAATATTGCTGATGTAAGAAATTAATTGCAAGTAATAACCTTGAATCTTAATGGATTAAACTCACCAGTCGAGAGACACAGATTAGCAAAATGGATAAGGAAATATGATCCATCTATATACTGTCTACAAGAAACCCAACAATGACCCAGGGATTCCAGGAGGCTGAAAGTGAATGGCTGGAAAATAATTTTACAAGCAAACAATAGCCAAAAAAGGACAGGAGTAGCTATCCTAATATCAGACAAAATAGACTTTAAATACAAAACTATTGTAAGAGACAGAGATGGACACTATATATTAATAAAAGGGGTAATCTCCCAAGAAGAGAGAACAATCAAAAACATTTATGCACCTAATTGGGTTGCCTCAAAATAAATGAGGCAACCTCTAGAAAAACTGAGTGGAGAAATAAATGACTCTACAATGATAGTGGGGGACTTTAATACACCATTATCACCATTAGACAGAACATCTAGAAAGAAAATCAATAAAGAAACAAAGAATCAGAACAATACATTAGAGGACCTGGACCTATTAGACATATACAGAACACTATACCCCAAAACAGCAGGATTTACATTCTTCTCAAGTGCATATGGATCATACTCCAAGATAGACCACATGCTAGGCCACAGAACAACTCTCAATGAATTCAGAAAGATTGAGATTATACAAAGTAATTTCTCCGTCCACAATGGAATGAAATTAGAAATCACTACGGGCCAGAGAAACAGATTAGGCTCAAAGATATGGAAGTTAAACAACACAATCTTAGACAAACAGTGGGTCAAGGAGGAAATCTCAAAAGAAATTAGTATATACCTTAAAACTAATGAAAGTGACAACACAACATATCAAAACCTATGGGATGCAGGCAAAGCTCTCCTGAGAGGGAAGTTCATAGTCATAATTACATATATTAAAAAAGAAAAAAGAGCTAAAATTGAAGACCTAACTGCACACCTGGGGGAATTGGAAAAACAACAACAAACTAAACCTAAAGGAAGTAGAAAGAAGGAAAATTACAAAGACTAGAGGAGAACTAAATGAAATAGATAATAAGAAAGCACACAAAAAAATAAACAAAACCAAAAGCTGGTGCTTTGAGAAGATCAATAAAATTGACAAACCCTTAGCTAGACTAACAAAGAAAAAGAGAGAACAGATGCAAATACACAAAATAAGGAATGCGCAAGGGGATATCACTACTGACCCCACAGAAATAAAGAGTATCATAACAGGATACTTTGAAAAATTTTATGCTAACAGAATGTTAATTTAGAGAGAAATAGACAAACTTCTAGAAACTCACAGACAGTCTACATTGATGAAAGAAAAAAGTGATGAACTCAACAGTCCAATTACAAGTAAAGAGATACATTTAGCCATCAAAAACCTCCCAACTAAGAAGAGCCCACAACCAGATGGCTTCACAGGTAAATTCTACTAAACATTCCTGAAAGAGCTAACACCAATCCTGCTTAAGCTCTTCCAACAAATAGAAGTAGAAGAAATGTTGCCTAAATCATTCTATGATGCCAACTTTACCTTAAAACCAAAGTCAAATAAAGATACCACAAGAAAGGAAAATTACAGATCAATTTCTCTAATTAACGTAGATGCTAAAATCCTCAAAAAAATACTTGCTAATCTCATTCAACAACATATCAAAAGAATTATACACCATGACCAAATGAGTTCCATCCCGGATATGCAAGGATGGTTCAATATAAGAAAACCAATCAATGTAATACACCACATAAATAGATTGAAAGAAAAAAATTCACAGGTTCATCTCTATAGATGCAGATAAAAGCATTTGACAAAATACAGCATTGTTTCCTGATAAAAACACTGCAAAATATAGGAACAAAAGGAAACTTTCTGAACATGACAAAGGGCATATATGAAAAACACAAAGCTAACATCATCTTCAATGGTGAAATCCTAAAAGCATTCCCTCTGAGATGGGAACAAGACAATGATGCCCACTATCACCACTCCTATTTAATACTGTCTTAGAAGTACTTACTCAAGCACTGAGGCAAGAAAAAGATATAAAAGGCATCCAAATTGGAAAAGAAGAACTGAAAATTTCATTATTTGCAGATGACATGATCCTATATGTGGAAAGCCCTGAGAAATCTACAACAAAGCTTCTAGAACTTATAAAGGAGTTCAGTAATGTTGAAGGCTATAAGATCAGTCCTCAAAAATCAGTAGCATTTCTGTACACCAATATCGAGCAATCTGAGTAGGAAATCAAGAAAAAAAATACCATTTACAATAGTAATTAAAAGAATCAAGTACCTAGGAATAAATTTTATTAAAGATGCAAAGATTTAGATACAGAAAACTATACAACACTGTTAAAGGAAAATAAAGAAGACTTAAGTCAATGGAAGAAAATTCCCTGTTCATGGATAGGAAGACTAAACTTCATGAAGAGGTCTATCCTACCCAAACTAATCTACAGATTTAATGCAATACCAGTAAAAATCAACACTGTATTTTTTAAGGACTTGGAAAAACTAACTACAAAATATATGTGGAAAGGTAAGGGGCCCCAAATTGCCAAAGACATATTGAAAAAGAAAAATGAAGTTGGAGGTATCACATTACCTGACTTTAAAACATACTACAAAGTTACAGTGGTCAAAACTGCAAGGTATTGGCACAAGGATACACATACTGACCAATGGAACCAAATTGAGAGTTCTGATATAGATCCTCACATATACAGTCATCTGATATTCAACAAGGCCACCAAGCCCACTCAGTTGGGAAAGAATGGCCTCTTCAACAAGTGGTACTTGGAGAACTGGATATCCATATCCAAAAGAATGAGAGAGGAACACCATCTCATACCTTATACAAAAATCAACTCAAGATGGATCAAAGATCAAAATATAAGAGCTGAAACCATAAAGACCATGGAACATAATGTAGGGAAGCATCTACAGGACCTTGTAATAGGAAATGGTTTCATGAACTTCACACCCAAAGCATGAGCAGCAAGAGAAAAAAT
>JAQZBX010100379.1:0-11356 GCA_029593785.1 Cabassous unicinctus | reverse complement strand
ATTTAGAGAAAGTTGATTGCAAATTGCATTAAACCAACTAAAAGAAATGCATGCTGTTAAGAATGCATTTCAAATTTTACCTACAGAATACAGGTGCTACACCATTTTGAGTGTAACATGTTTTATACCCAACTGCCAAGGACCCAGTTCAGGCCAGACTTCTCTTTTGTGGATGGGGAAGCAGTCAAAAATTTACAGAGGGAAGGACATCTCAAGTACCACGTGTCAAACAAGATCATATGGACTGACACAACAATATTCCCTGTGTAAAATAGGGTTCTTTTCATAATTTTAAAAGGAAATACTCATTTTTATCTAATATTGAACTCTCAGAGTATAACTTAAGTTCCACTTATCTTAAGTATATATTTATAAATATCAACATCTGTCCCTTGTCCTTTATTCAAGTTTTTCAGATTTTTTTACTTACCTTACTGAACCCACTAACTGAATGTTATTTTAAACTTAGGTACAGAGTAATCAATATTTAATCAATCATCAAAAGTTGTTAAATAGCAGCTGAAGTCTCCCCACCTTTCTGCCACAGGAATGTATAAAAGGAAAACAAAACCAAGGCAAGCTTTCAGAATAAAGTGCAGCTTGAGGAGAAGAAGATGCATAGAAGTGGAAAGACAGAAGAAAAAGCAAGTTTGCTAGGTACCATGTGCAACTTTCAGCCTTAAACATACATTAACACATTTACTCTTCATTTAAGGATAGTATTATTATATTTACCACCCAAATGAAGAAATGAGCAAATGAGAGTGGTTCAATAACTGTCAAGCCATTTAGAGTCTCATTGCAAATCCCAAAATTTAGACCCTCATCATCTCACACTTTGTTTGAGAGTCTGACACATGTGCCAAAACAATGAAGTAAGCACTTTTAACATGCCATCCATGGTGCTTCATTATTTGTTTCTGCCTAGAGATCCACTTTCTGTTGCTCTTTTCACACACACTTTCTTTAAAAACATACCTAAGTGTAGTCACAAGCATGCTAATGTTCTTTGGTACCTTAGTGAATACTGCTGCACTGAATATCCTTAGCTGCCTGGTAAGCAGCCTTCAAATTTAGTCTGAAATTTTTCCTCCTCAATGAAGCCATTTTTATCTTGCACACCCAAGAGCAGATGTGTGCTTTCTCAACTGCTTCTATCAGTCAGTAGTATCTGTTACATTAAATTGTATTTATTTTCATGCCTCTATTGCCTCTCCTAGGGCAGGTCTATGTCTTATCTAAGTACCCCAGAGCAAAATCTTGAATCTGCTTAGCATCTGGCATATACTATATGCTCGGTAAATATTTGGTATAAAAATGCATAAGTAAGACATTTCCAAAACTATTTCAGGACTCAATGGGAGGAGTATTTAAACCTAACACTCCTACATGAGTAAATTTAGATTTCATATATAAACTATTTATTCTGTGCTCTAGGAAGCTCACTACCAGTAATTCTCAAGAAGAAAATTGTAAAAACAGCTTTTGACATTTCTTTCAATTCTTACACAAAGTGGAAAGTAACTGGATGTAATTAAGTATTATATTTGTTTCCAAAATCCACTCCAAGCTGACCAAATTGGAACTTTTGCTTGAATAACATACCTCACAGGTTGAGACTCCCATAAATTCTTTCCATAGTACTTATGATGAGCAAACATTCTGTGCATATTTAATAAACATTGCTTGGGGTAACCTTGTGTCTTAAATAGAGATGTCAAACATTTCTCCTTCACTTTTCTTGATGCAATTGCAGCAATAAATGACTTAGTGGTTCATCACACTTTGAACTCTCACATTCCTCAGTCTACCCTTCAAACATTTATACAGGTTTCATGGACTTAATGAAATTTTTCTGTATAAGCTTTGCTAAATTTTCATCACAAGATGTTAGATTTTTTATGCCATGTGCTTGTACAAAGATTTGCTTTTCATGTGTATAGAAAGAAACTAAAGTACACATTCACCACTTCTGAGTTTCTCAGAACCACAGTTTGGTGCCTAGGTTTCTCATATTTTCAAATGAATTACAACCCCAACTGCTAAAAGGAAAGGATTCCCTGGGGACAAAAGGAGGAAATTGCAAGCTTCTCCCTGAGATTCTCAGTGGCACTCCCTTTTTACTGTGGTCAGCATGAAATAGACTGACTACAGAAAATGAAGTATTTGATTTATTATTTGGATATTTGCAACCACTTCACTGAAGGCCTTTGAATCTGGGTAAGTATCCTCTCTCTCAGGGATAGCTGGAGCCCAAAGAACTCAGATGCTGCTAAGGGGCTGTTACCCCTCACTTAACTCAAGCACCAATGTAGAAACTCATTAATCTTTCCTTTGAATATTCCAAGGAGCCTCCAGTTTTCCTTTTGCAAACAGGAATCAGAAGAAAAGTGCTGTAAAAGCATGGTTTCCTCTTACAGGCACAATCTATGAATGGTAGAACTGTGTAGTTTGGCATGGAAGGAATATGACAGGAGGGTAGTGATAATATTGGGTTGGGTGGTGCAGGTTGGACAGGTGGGTAAAGTGGAAAGCGTGGGTAGGGTGGTCCATGGAACTTGGGGGAAGCTTGGGGGAGGGACCAGGTAAACACTGGAGATTGGCAGGTATGTGCTTGAAAGTACAAAACTGGGAATGTGCTTATGGAAATATGACAAGGAAGGATTATTGGTTTAGGGTGTTGGATGGGAGGCATTTGGTACAGGGCTCACCTGGGGAAGGCTTCTATGGAGTGTGTGAGTGATCATTCTGTCATACTATGCTGTATCAGTGGATGGAGACCCACATAATGAGAGGGAAGGAGCTGGACTCCCATCCTGGGGAGGACAAATATGTTCTCAAATAGAGGGATGGGAGTTTTTCCAGAGCATGGACACTTTCTAATAGGGGAGGACAAACCAGTGTGTCAAGATCTCAGTGTTCTTGCATGTAACTATGAATCTTGTCATCCAAGAAGTGAAGCTGGGTGGTCAACACGGGCCCCAAGGGTTGGAGAAGGGGAGAATAGAAAAAATGGAACAGGGAGTATTTAGTAGGCAATGGAAGTGTTCTACATGATCTTGCAATGATGGACACAGGCCATGTTAAACATCAAAATTTATAAAAGTGTACGATCTATAATATAAACCATAATATAAATCGTTGACTATGGTTAGTAGCTATGTTTCACTATTTGTATATCAGTTTTAACGAATGTACCATCCACATATAAAAAATTATTAATACAGGAAGGGGAAAAATGGGGAGGATGTTGGTATATGGGAGTCCCCTGTATTCTGTATGTGAATTTACTGTGACCTGAAACTTCTTTGGAAACCAAATGTAAAAAAGATACTGAGGAATAAATGGAAGAAAATGTCACTCTATGTACAGGACAACAGATATTACAGTGATGAAAGGCAAAATATCAAAAAAATTTAAATATTTTTCATTATTTTTTAATATCCCAATTTTTAAATTTTATTTTATTTTTCTTTGTTTATGTATTATACTTCTTATAATTAAACCTACCATTATTTATTTCATTTTCCTATTAAATGCATTTGGTTATATTATTGGCTTCATTTTTGAAGAAGCTTTAGAACACAGAAGGGTTTCTTATAACTGGGGCAGGGGAAGATCATTGGTGTGGGGTATCAGGTATGGGGGATACATGGGAAGAAATTCACCTGGACATACATATAAGGTATATAAATGTGTTCAAATGTTCATGGGGCATTGTCACAGTGGGAGGAGATTCACACAACTGAGACAATACTGAATTTAAATCCTGGAGAGCTCTGTCACATTCTCTAATGGAGCAGCAACAGTCCCCTAATTGCAGGGGAAATGACTGGTGAAGGAGGATGTTCCATTGATGGGCCCCTAGTATTGAAAACAATGTTTGTGAGCCTTTGCTCTTGTAATTGAAACATAGCCTATTGTGGTGTGCCTAAGAGTTGCCCCCTGAGAGCCTCCTTGTTACTCAAATGTGACCTCTTTCTAAGCCAAATTCACCATATAAAAGCATTACCTTTCCCCCAGTGTGGGATATGACTCCCAGGGATGAGCCTCCCTGGCACTGTGGGAGTACTACCAAGTACCAACTAGCAATACAACTGGAAAAAGACCTAGAGTAAAAGGGGGAAAAGGTAAAGACAAATAAGTTTATATGGCTAAGAGACTTCAAAGTGAGTCAGGAGGTCCCAGAGTTAGTTAATGCTTATTCACATCTTAGTGGAATCTCATAGACTGCCAAAGTGGATACTACTTCAAAAATTGTGGCTCCTGAGGGATCTGGAGACACCCAGGTCCTATGTTCAGGGCAGATAGCTCTGGAGTTTGGTGAATTACCAGTGGGCCCTACTTTAGAGTTTGTGCTCCTTAGAGTGACAGATTTGGACTCAGTTATGGCTTCCTTACACATGGCTCATCTGTCCCTTCTATTTGAACTGATACTTGGTGCTGGAGTTGGTAGGTGTACATCCAAGAGTCAAGAATCTTTGGGCTGTCCATGTGCCAGCTGGGACCTGAGCCTCCATGGAATTACAAGACCTACTTTCCACTTCATTGTACTCACCCAGGACAACTAACAAGGAGGTGAGGATTGACTACCACCATACCAAGGAACCAAGAGAGTTTACAAATGCAAGAAAGAAAGTACCATCAATCAGCTGTATGGGATCAAAGCCCTCTCAATTAAAGGTGGAGTGGACATCATCATCCCCAAATTCTCAGGATTGGGGAATGAATAATGGAGTAGAGTGGATTTACTGGTATTCTATAGTAGACTTGTGATTCTAGCAATGGAAGAAATTACAGCATTGATATGGAGGCAGTGGCCAATGGAGACTCTGAGGGCAGGCAGAAGGGACAGACAAGTGTAATGCAGGGGTTTTTCTGGGACTTGGGAATCATCCCACATGACATTGCAATGACAGATATAGGCTATTATATCTCTTCCCATAACATGCAGAATTGTATGGGAAAGAGTGCAAACTACAATCTGAACTATGGTTCATACTCAATGGTAATACCCCAGGATGCATTTATTAGTTCTAATGAATGTGCCACAGTAATGAAGGAAGTTGTTTATGTGGGAGGGTGTGGGAGATGTGGGGAGTGGGGCATATGGGAACCCCCTATTTTTTGTGTAACATTTGTGTAATATAAGTATTCTTAAAAAATAAAAATATATATCTTTTTAATATTTTTTAAATTTTTAGATACTTAGATTATATAAATTGTTACATAAAATATAAGGCCTTTCCATATGCCCCAATACCCAGACCTTTCACTTTCCCCCACATTAACAACTTGTTTCATTAGTGTGGTACATTCATTGCAAATGATGAACACATTTTGGAGCATTGTCACTAAGCATAGACTGTAGTTTACATTGTAGTTTACACTCTCTCCCACTCAATTCTGTAGCCTATGGTAGGATATATTATGGCCTGGATCTGCCACCACAATGTCAAACAGGTCAATTCCAAGTCCTGAAAATGCTCCCATATTACACCTCTTTTCCCCTCTCCCTGACTTCAGCACCTCCATCAGCCACTGTCTCCACATCAATGATATAATTTCTTCCATTGCTAGAGTCACAAGTCCATATTTTATTCACCAATCCTGAGGATTCCAGGATGGTGATGCCCACTCCACCACTAATTGAGAGGGGACTTTGATCCCATATGGCTGTTGGATGGGACTTTCTTGATTGCAGTTGTAGATTCTCTTGGTTACTTGGTATGGTGGTTGTCCATACTCACCTCCCCATCAGCTGTCCAGGGTGAGTCCAATGAACTAGAGAGTAGGTGCTGCAACTTGACTGAGGCTCAGGTCTCAGCTGGCACATAGACAGCCAAGAGATTCAAGTCTCCTGGATGTACACCTACAAACATCAGCACCAACTATAGGTTCAAGCAAAAGGGACAGAAGAGGTCTGTGTAGAGAAGTCACATCTGAGTCCAAATCTGTCATACTCAGGGGCACAATGTCAAAAGTAGGGCCCACTGGCAAGGCACCAAATACCAGAGCTATCTGCCACAACCACAGAACCTGGGTGTCTCTGGATCCCTCAGGAGACCCACTATTTGGGGTAGTGTCCAATATGACACTATGAGATCTGGATGAGATGTGCATAAGTGTTACCTCTCTAATGACCTCCTGACCCAATTTGAAGTCTCTTAACCATATAAAATTTATCTTTACCTTTTCCCCCTTTTATTCAAGGTCTTTTTCCAGTTGTATCACTAGCCAGTGCCTGGTCATAATCCCTCATTGCCTTGGAGGCTCATCCCTGGGAGTCATGCCCCCCACTGGGGGGAAGGTAATGCATTCACATGCTGAGTTTGGCTTAAAGTGGCCACATTTGAGCAACAAGGAGGCTCTCAGGAGGTTACTCTTAGTCACCCTACAACACTAGGCCAAGTTGCAAATTCAAAAGCAAAAGGCTCATAAGCATAGTGATCAATATCAAGGGCCTATCATTGGACCATTCTTCTACACTAATCATTGCTCCTGTACTTGGGAGATTGCTGCTGTTCCATTAGAGAATGTGACTGAGCTCCCCAGGATGCTGTTTCAACAATTCTTTGGCTGTTGTGTGAATCTGTACCCACTGTGGCAATGCCCCATGAATATTTGAACATATTTATATATTTTATATGTATGCCCCAGATGGACTTCCTCCCATGTATCCTCTGTCACTGACACCCCACACCACTGATCCTCCCCTGCCTTAGATTTAACCCTTTGGTGATCCAAAACTTCTTCAAAAATGAAACCAAGAATGTTGCCAAATTCAATTAATAAGAAAATGAAATAATAATGATAGGTTTAAACATAAGAATGAAAATACATAATAATATAGAAAATGTAAAACTAAAATAAAGTAAAAAATGGGGTATTAAAAAATGAAAAAATATTTTAATTTTTTTGTCATTTTGCCTTTCATCACTGTAATATCTGCTGTCCTGTACGTACAGTGTCATTTTCTTCCATTTCTTCCCCAGTGTCTTACTTTTTTGTCTTCTAAGAGGTTTTAGGTCACAGTAAATTTGCATACAGAATATACGGGACTCCTATATACCCCACATCCTCCCCCTTCTCCCCTTCCCTATTAATTACCATTTTACATGTGGGTTGTACATTTGTTACAACTGATGTACAAATATTGAACCATAGCTACTAATCATGGTTAATGGTTTACATTATGGTTTACATTTTAGACCATATACTTTTATAAATTTTTGATGAAATTTAACAATGCCTGAATCCATCATTGCAAGATCATGCAGAACACTTCTATTGCCCCCTAAATACTAACTCTTCCTTCTATTCTATTCCTCCCCTTCCCCCACCTTGGGGGGCAGGGTGACCACAAGGCTTCACTCCTTGAAGGACAAAGTTCATAGATATTTGCTACAATACTGAGGGCTTGACAGAGTAGTCTGTCCTCCCTTGTTGGGAACTGCCCATGCTCTTGATAGACACTCTCTCCTCTGAGAACATATTAGGTCTCCCCAGCATGGGAGTCCAACTCCTTCCCACTCATTATGTGCTTCTCCCCCAACTGATACAGCACACTATGACAAAATCATCTCTTTCACATACTCTTGAAGACTGCCCCAGGTGTGTCCTGTCCCAAATGCCCCCCATCCAAAACCCTAAACCAATAACCTTTCCTTGTCATATTACCAAAAGGGTTTTCTCATCATTGTAGTTTCACCCATATACCCACCAATCCCCAGTGTTCACCTGCTCCCTACCCCAACCCTCCCCCAGTTCAATGGATCATCTAACACATCCTCCCCACACTACCCCCTGTCAAGCTAGCACCACCTAACCCAATAGTATCTCTACAGTGCTGTTATATCCCTTCACTGACCCCCCAAAAAACAGGGGTTCTTAACATTTTTTGTTCCATGGACCCCTTTGCCAGTCAGGTGAATACCACAGACCCTGTCTCAGAATGTAGTGGTAGGTAGTTTTATGACACTCAACATTTGCATGCCTTTAAATTAAATTTTAGGATTATTCCATATTAATTCAAGCTCAAGGACACTCTGAAATCTTTCCATGGACCTGTTGGGGGTCAATGGACCCCTGGTTAAGAATTCCTGAATTAAAAAATAAAATATCTAGAAAGAAATTTAAGCAAGGATATAAAAAACTTATACACAGAAAACTACAAAATATTACTAAAAGAAATCATACAATAGCTAAATAAATGAAAGGACATTTCATATTCATGAATTGGAGGACTAAGATATCTATTCTACCAAAAGCAATGTATAGCTTCAACACAATCTCAAACAAAATGTCTTTTTTTAGAAATAGAAGAGCCAATGATTAAATTTACATGTAAGGGTATGGGGACCCAGAGTCAGAGCTATGTTGAAAAAGAAGAATAAAGGACATTGGAGGACTTAACTTTCCCTATTTTAAAACTTAATAAAAAACACAGTAGGGAAACAGATGTGGCTCAAGTGATTGGGCTCCCATCTACCATATAGGAAGGCCAAGGTTTGATTCTCAGGGCCTCCTTGTGAAAGGCAAGCTGTCCTGCATGGCAAGGTGGCCTGAGCAGAGAGCTGGCCCATGTGGAGTGCTGGCACATGCAGAGTGCTGGCCAAAAGTTGTGCTGGTCCACACAGGAAAGTTGGCTCACACAGGAGACCTGGCACCTGCAGGAGTGCTAGCATGTGCAGAGAGCTGGTACAGCAAGATGATGAAAAAGAAAGAGACACAAAGAAGAGACAATGAGAGCCACAGCAGACCAGGGAGCTGAGGTGGTGCAAGAGATTGAGCACCCCTCTCCCACTCTGGAATGTCCCATGATTGGTTCCTGGTGCTGTCTAAAGAGAAGAAAGCAGAAAAAGAAGAACACACAGAGAGCAGATAGTGAGTGCAAAAACAAGTGGGGAAATAAATAAAATAAATCTTAAAACCAAAAAGACACAGTAATCAACACAACATGGTACTTGCACAAGGAAAGACATATAGCCCAATGGAATCAAATAAAGAGGTCAGAAATAAAATCTCACTTCTATGGCCTACTGATTTTTGACAAGGTGCCAAGTCTACTTGATGGGGAATGAATAGTCATTTCAAAAAATGTTGCTGGGGCAACTAGATATCCAAATGCAAATTAGTTAACCATATACAAAAATCAACTCAAAATAGATCAAAGACCTAAACATAATAACCAAAACTATAAAATTCCTAGAAGAAAACAGAGAAGCATCTTTTGGACCTTCTAATAGGCAATGGTTTCTTGGACATTACATCAAAAAGATGAGCAACAATGAAAAATAGATAAATGAGAGGTCATCAAAATTTAAAACTTTGTTCATCAAGACTTCATCATCATGGAAGTAAAAAGGTACCCTACAGAATGGGAGAAAATATTTGGAAACCACATATCTAAAAGGGTTTAACACCCAGAATATATTTTTTAAAAATCTAACAACTCAACATAAAGACAAACAACCCAATTAAAAATGGTCAAAAGCTTTAACAGATATTTCTCCAAAGAAGACATACAAATGACCAAGCTGGAAGATAGTTTGGTGGTTCCTCAGAAAGTTAAACATAGAATTACTGTATGGCTTGGCAAACCCATTACTAGGTATACACCAAAAGAACTGAACGCAGGAACTTGATCAGGTATTTTCATAATTTTGTTCACATTGGCATTATTCAAAAATACCAACAGATGGAGGCAAACCAAGTGTGCAGCAACAGGTTAATGGATAAACCAAATGTGTATATATAGGTATGGTTATATAAATTTATATATGTGTATGTATATATATTCAAATGATGGAAAATTATATATTTTTCAGCCATAAAAAGAAAGAAAATTCTGATACATGAGACAACATGGATGAACCATGAAGATACCATATTGAGTGAAATAAACCAGTCACAAAAGGACCAATATTGTATGAACTCACTGATATCAAATAATTAGAATAAGCAAAATCATATAATCAGAAACTAGGATACAGATTAGCAGCAGACGGGTGGAGGTAGGGAATGGGGAGTTAATGCTTAATTGGTATAGAATTTCTGTTCAGGGTGATTGAAAACTTTTGGGACTAGATGGTGGTGATGGCAGTACAACATTAGGAACACAATAGCACTTAACTATATATTTGAGTGGGGTTAAAAGGGGAAATTTTAGGTTCTATATAAGTTAATACAATGAAAGTTTTTTAAAACCCTAAGCCTATGTGACACAAACAGTGAACACAGAAGTAAACTATGAATTTTAGATAATAGAACAATTATAACAGTATTCTTTCATCAATTATAATAAAGTACCACACTAATGCAAGGTGGAAGGTAATAAGAGGGGGGTATTTTGGAACTCTGTATTTCCTGCATAATTTTTCTGTAATCCTGAACCATTCTAATAAATAATGTTATATTACAGAACAATGCATTGTAACTCAATATAATTATAATTAGTATATTAATGACATAAAAGAGAAGCTTTACCTTGAGCAGCTAACAGAGAACTTTACTGAAGGAAAATGAAGCAAATGGAATTTGGGCCAGGTTCTGTTTTCTCTGTGTTGACATGTGTGTGTCAGTTTTGATTTGTTTTGTTAAACTGCATGTTTTGGTGTTTGCCTGAGATTGGGCAGGTGTTGGTAGCCTCATGGTGGGGATTGCAAGTGGAATTTTGAGTCTCTAAGGGGCATCTCACATCAATGTGAGGCCCAGGACCAGTGCACTCCCTACCTTCCCATGTATGCACACGCACACACACTAGCACACACACACTCACACACAGGCATCTCCTCAGGCTGCAGGTTCTTCTTCAGGCCCTCAATTGGTCAAAACCTTCAGGGCATGTATACCACCTACTCTAAAATGATTAGAAAATGACAGAAATATAGATGAAACATAGATAGATAGATAGATAGATAGATAGATAGATAGATAGATAGATAGATGATATATAGAGAGATATAGATAGATAGATGATAGATGATAGATAAATAGATAGGTATAGATAGATAGATAGATAGATAGATAGATAGATAGATAGATAGATAGATAGATGATAGATCATAAATAGGATGATGGACCAAATGTGGCAAAAATGTTCAAAGTTGGTGAATCTGTGTATCTGCATGTGATATGCATTGGAATTCTCTGTATGGTTTTCTATTATTTTTACACATATCTCCTAAAATGTAAAGGATTTCAAAATAAAATCTACAAAGAAAGCTCAGGGCACTCCACTCCTGGGGTCACCATTTGCACTCCTGGAATGACCATACCAATCCCATCCTCTCACAGGCCACAGGCTCAGACATGCCAGCCACACCAATTCTCCTCAAGCTGCTCCTTCAGGCTG
>JAQZBX010100378.1:0-11372 GCA_029593785.1 Cabassous unicinctus | reverse complement strand
TGGTATCATTTTTATCTAAATTTAATTTAAATATTCTTTAACTTAGTGCTATTTATTAGTAGTTTATTTTATTATCAGTGGATAATTTTTAAAATTGTTTTTTTTTTTTTTAATTTGTTGCTAAGTTCTATTTTGGTTGGATAATATACTCAGAAGTATTTTACCCTTTGTTAAATTGTGCTTTTTGGGCCTACATATGATCAATTTTTCATGTTTTTTCCTTCTTGAGTAAAGTGCTCCTCTTGTGTCATATAAGTCTATTTTCTTCATTTTTGCCCAGACCTTCTTTATATTTACTGATTTATTATCTCCTTATTCTGTCTTATTATTAATGGGATATTTTCTTACATTATGATTGTAGCTGTGTCTACTTCACTTTCTAATTTTAGCTCTGTCAATTTTCCTTCATATATTTTGAATTTACATTATTAGGCCCATACAGCATTGCCATCTCTTCAGCTGCAGTGCTGTGGAAAGAAGAGCAAGATGATCCTGGTAGTACTGTAAGGAATTGTAAATAGAGAGTCGATTTCAGATTCAAGTTCTAGGGATTGATGAAGACAGACTTGGACGTGGGTTTCAGAGTTATGTATTTGATGGTTTAGAGACTTCCTCCATCTCTATGCACCTATACTAATTATGTAGCTGGTCCTCCTATTTGAAAGGCAGAATATCTTTGACACTGAACTGTGTGTTTCTTTCATGAGATCAACTAACATCCCCCAACCTGATCTCTTGATTTCTCCATGTTTGGATCTGAAGGTACCATTTAGCATTTGTGATGATCAGGATGAACTGTAGCATGTATATTATTTACATATCAGGGTGCTTAAATCCTGTATCTAAATTAGCCACTTGAAAGTACTTCGTCTAGTGACCAATAGTGACTTAAAAATTATCACTTTATTTAGGTGGACAGTTGAAGACTTGGGATCTTAACCACCAAATAAATTTTTAAGTAACCATTTTTATTATTTACTATCTCAAATATAGATTGTTGGGGCATAAACATGCAAGGAATTAATGTCCTACATAAGTAGCGTGACTGGAATACATATAATTTCTAAAGGGAAATTATACCTACATTCTATTATATAAAATGAATTTGTAACTAATGATGCAAAATACAAATGTATGCCTAGACTTTTTCTATTTTATTCATAGAGAGAGAACATACTTAGTCCAAAAGTTTACAGTAATTTTTATTGATCTTACACATATTTCCTTCCACTATTCATTTTTATCTTTATTATAGATGTTTACAGAACAATCCTGCATAAAATACAGGATTCCTGTACACTACTCCACTACCCCACTACCAACATCTTGCACTGGTGTGAAATATTTGTTACAATTGATGATAGCACACTTTAATAATGGTACTATTAATTACAGTCCGCAGTTTAACTTAGTGTTCACTGTTTGTGTAGTATAGTTCAATGGATTTAAAAAAAAAAATTGCCATTACCAAAAATGCAATCTAACAATACTCCTTTTAATCTTATTCAGTTGTATATTTCAGTGCTGTTAATTGTGTTCACAATGTTGTGCTTCCATCACCACCATTCATTACTAAAACATTTCCATTCTTCCAAATAGAAACCATGTATATTTTAATCCTTAACTTCCCCTCCCTATACCCACCCCATCCCTGGTAACATGTATTCTAGATTCTGATGCTATAGATAAGCTTATTCTAATTGTTTCAAATCAATGAGATCATACAATATTTATCCTTTTGTGTATTTCATGCAACATGATATCTTCAAGGTTCATTCATGTTATCACATATATCAGGACTTCATTCCTTTTAATGGCTGAATAATATTCAATTGTATATTTATATACCACATTTTATTTATCCATTCATTGGTTGACGGACACATGGGTTGCTTCCATCTTTTGGCAATTTTGAATAATCCTGGTGTGAACATCAGTGTGCAAATATCTATTCAAGTCCCTGCTTTCAAATCTTTTGGGTATATACCTAGTAGCATGATTGCCAGGCCATATGGTATTTCTATACATAGATTTCTGAAGAATTGCCAAAGTGTCTTCCACAGCAGCTACTCCATTTTACATTGCCAGCAGCAATAAATGAGTGCTCCTGTTTATCTGTATCTTCTCTAACACTTGTTATTGTCTGTATTTTTAATAGCAGTCATTCTAATGAGTGTGAAATGGTATCTCATAGTGGTTTTGATTTGCATTACCCTCATGGCTAATAATGTTGAGCATATTTTCATGTGCTTTCTGGCCAGCTGTATATCATCTTTAGAGAGATGTTTATTAAAGCCTTTTGCACATTTTTAAATTGGGTTGTTTATATTTTTTAAGTTAAAAGATTTCTTTATAGAGTCTGGATATTAAACTTTTGAAATTGGATATGTGGTTTTCAAATATTTCCTTCCATTGTGTAGGTTTTCATTTTATTTTCATGATAAAGTCCTATAAAGACACAATTTTTTTTAATTTTGATGAGGCCCCATTTATCTAGTTTTTCTTCTGTTGCTTGTGCTTTGGGTGTAAATTCTAAGAAATTATTTCTGAACAAAATGTCCAGAAGATGATGTCTACATTTTCTTCGAGGAGTTTAACATTTCTAACTCTAGTATTTTAGGTCTTTGATGTAATAGTTGATTTTTTCTTTATGGTGTGAGGTAGGGGTTTCTGTATTTTGTTTTTGTTTTTTGGCAAATAGAGGTCCAGTTTTCCCAGGACCATTTATTGAAAAGACTATTCTATCCCAATTGTGTGGTCTCTACCATTTTGTCAAAATCAGTTGGCCATAAATTTGAGAGACAATTTCTGAGCTCTCAATTCTTTTCTATTGATCTATATATCTGTCCATATGCTAGTACCATGCTGCTTTAATTACTCAGGTTTTGTAATAAGTTTCAAGATCAGGAAGAGTGAGTCCTCCAACTTCATTCTTCTTTTTCAAGATGGCTTTGGCTATTTGATGCCCGTTACCCTTCCATATAAATTTGATGATAGGCTTTTCCATTTCTACAAAGAAGGTTGCTGGAATTTTGATTAGGGTTGGGTTGAATATATAAATTGCTTTAGGTAGTATTGATATTTTAATAATATTTAGTCTTCCAATCCATGAACACAGAATGTCCTTTAATTTATTTATGTTCTCTTTTATTTTGTTTAGCAATAACTTATAGATATCTGTGGACAATTCCTTTACATCCTTGCTTAGATTTATTCTTTTAGTTGCTACTGTGAATGGAATTCTTTTCTTGATATTTTATTAACATTGTTAATTATTAGTGTATTGAAACATACTTATTTTAAGGTGTTGATATTTACCCTGCTACTTTGTTGAATACATTTATTAGCTCTAGGAACTTTGCTGTGGATTTTTCAGGGTTTTCTATATATAGGATCATATCATCTACACATAGAGAAAATTTGACTTCTTCCCTCACAAATTGGATGTCTTTTATATTTTATCTTGCCTAATTACCTAATTTCTCTGGCAAGAACTTCCATTGTAATGCTGAATAACAGTGGTGACATTGGGCATCCTTGTCTTGTTCCTGATCTTGGAAAATTTTATCTTTCACAATTACATAGAATGTTAGGTGTGGATTTTTTTCATATGTGCTGTGTTTCATGTTTGGGAAGATTGACCTTTGAGTGACTGAGATTTATGAGATTATCATGTGTTTTCTTTTCTTCATTCTAAAATTGTGGTATATTATAGTAATTTTCTTATGTTGAATCACCTTTGCATACATGGGATAAATTCCATTTGATCATTGTGTTAATTATTTCAATATGCTATTTGACTTGGTTTGCTAGTATTTTGTGGAGGATTTTTATATCTATGTTCATAGGGATATTGGTCAACAATTTTCTTTTCTTTTGATACCTTTATATGGCTTTATTAATTGGGTGATATTAACCTGATAGAATATCTTAGGGAGTATTTCCAACTGTTCATTTATTTGGAAGAGGTAGAACAGGATTGGTGTCATGTATTCATGGAATGTATGATTAAATTTAACTGTGTGCCCTTTGCTGGGGAAGTCACAAACTCACCTAGTGGCCCTCTTCCAACTCTTGCATACAATCCCTCCTTTTTTATTGTGTGCAGATGTTTCAATGTGTTTTCCTTCTGAAGCCAGAGGGAAATGTTAGGTCTAATGGGCCCAGTTGACCATATCTTAAATCTGAAATCAGGAACAAGCAATTCCATCCGTTTATCAGGGTGGGATCTCTTCATGGCATGCCTCTTCTCCCTGGGGTATAAAAATACACACTTTTGGGCAGCACAGTTGTCTTTCCACTCTGATGTGAAGTGGGGCATGAAAAGCTGCCATCTTTTGACCTTTACATGAGCAGTTTGCTTCCATGGGATACCAGCCACAATGGTATCTCTTCCCCACTTTTTTGGACACTTTGTGCTATGTAAAATATAAACTGGTCATTTGTTGAGAATCTGTTATTCCTGTGCCTGAGTTCTCAAAATATACTGTATAGCAACTCATTCCACAGAATTTTGGCACAGTGAAAAGGGTGCACAGGGAAGTATGGAGTAAGATGCATTTTAGCCATTCTTTTCCATGTTCTTTAGTTCCCTTTATACAAGAAAATCTTAGGCAACACAGGATGCTTGACTCTAGGTTAAATAGAAGGAACACCCTTACTTACCAGCTCATATATAAGTACCAAACTAAAGAGATACTTAGTGTGTGCTGGCCCTGTCCTATGAAGGAAGGGCAGCAATAAATAAAACCTTGAGAATCCCCCTGATTGAATGCTTGTCAGTTGGATAGCTTGCTGCACATTGAGATTAATGAGGTTGGGAAATCACTGCACAGCATACTTTCCTCTGGCTCATGGCTTTTTATATCTGTTCTCATTCTGACACCAGACATACCTGCAATCACAAAACCAAGGCTGATCCTGAGGATAGTGTGATGCCAATCAATATTCTGGAGATTACTATACCTGATATTAGAGATTCAGGAGTGCAAACAAATGTGTGAGCTTTTATGCAGATGAGGATATGGAATATGAAAGATAGATATGGAGAGACTCCTCGAGAAGATCTCCTCTTGTTTCTGTTCAAACTTAAGATGAAGGTGCCAATAAGATTGTGATCAACCAGGCTGAATGGAAGAGGCATGGCTCCACCATCAATGCCTATGATAATCCAGTGTGCTCAGTGAGACAGGCAAATTGAGCATGTAGGCTGAAAATAGACTATCAGCACTCCCGCTATCAATGCAGATTGATGTTGCCTTTGGCATATATGGTCACAGACAATGTAATGCTCATGGAAGCCATTATTGTTTCCTCTGGTGTTTGGTATGTGATGTTAACCTGGTGAATGTGTTTTTCTCTATTCCAATGCAGGAGGAGGACGAGGATCAATTTACTTTCCAGTGTCAAGACTTTCAGCATACCTTCACTGTTTTGTCACAGGGCTATTAAAACTCCCTCACTACCTGCTACCAATGGGTAAAACAGCATTTGAGTAAGCAACCAGGACCCAAAGGAGTTCAAATGTTTCATTATACTGATGACATCATGTTGGTCAGCCAGAGAAAGGAGAAAACTGCCAAGGATTGCACACATGGCTAAGTGGCATTGAAAGTTCAGCTGGACCATAAATCATGACAAGATACACGGCGCAGACTTGCAGGTCCCCTTCTTAGGTAACTGTATTGGTTAGGCTAATGTGTCATTGTGTGAATAGTAGAATTTACAATAGAGACTAAAATCTCAACCTAGCAGGGTGTCTATTGTTAATGTGAGGGCATTGATTAGAAAAGAGTAGAATCCTGAGCATGGGAATAGATAAATATGGGTTGATGATGATAGCAGTAGGTCATTGAAACCCTAAATTCTGCTGAGACTTTGACAGATAAACCTGTAATAATCTGTCCTGAGAAGACAGCCACCCATCCTCCACTCAGCTCTGAGGAGATGAACACCTAAACTCCAGCTTGTCCCAAATTGTCAGCCACCAGAATTCAAGTCTTCCCCAAAGAGTCTGCTATCAAACTCCCACCTGAAGAGATTAATCTTGTCTCATCAGATGAAACTGCAACAGAATTCCCTGAGGTAATTGGCTTGCAAGATACTTCTAATATTTCTCATTACCCAACCCCACACCATCTTTTCTTCCAGACTTACAACTATGCTAAAGTCACAAAAAGGCCCTAAAGGCAAAGTAAAAAGTATAAGCCATGAGGAACTGTCTATACTCCAAAAGAATTATATTAGTTTTCAAATTTATATAGTCAGAAATGAGGGGAATATGTGTGTGAATGTATATTAAGGGTGTAAGATAATGGTGGAAGTTGGATTAGGCTGAATTTATTGATATGGACCACTAAACAGAGATTCTAGATTCAATGTTGTAACTTGAGGGATTAGAAAGGGCTTTAGCAATTAGTTTGGTTGGCTGCCTGAAACATATACCAAAATATGGCTGACATTGCCTGAGTCTGAGATGCCAGAATTGCCTTTTTACCAGGGTAACTGTGCATTGGGGAAAATGAAATGATCAGTCAGGGACTATTATTAGAAATTGACTCAGAAGTGACATGAATTCCAGGAGAACCAAAACATTACCAGGCAAACTAGGGGCATATGGTAGTCAGATGATTCATGAGGTCTTAGCTCAGTTCCATCTCATAGTGGGTCCAGTGGGTCTCTCGATCCATTCTGTAGTTACTTCTCCAGTTCCAGAATGAATAATTGGAATAGACATACTCAGCTATTGACAGAATCCCCACATAGGTTTCATACCTTATGGATGAGGGCTATTATGGTAAGAAAGGACAAGTGAAAGCCACTAGAACTGTTCCTTCTTAGCAAAATAGTAAATCAAAAGCAATACTGGATTCTTGGAGGGATTGCAAAGATTAGTGCCACCATCAAGGACTTGAAGTATGCAGATGCGCTGTGTCCCACCACATCCCATTCAACTCTCCTCTTTGGCTTGTGAAGAAAACAGATGGATCCTGGAGGATGATAGTGGATTATTGTAAACTTAACCAGGTGGTGACTCCAATTGCAGCTGCTATCCCAGATGTGGTATCATTGCTTAAGGAAATCAACACATTCCTTGATAAAAGGTATATAGCTATTGATCTGAAAAATACTTTTTTATTAATTGCCATTAGTTATGACCACCAGAAATAGTGGATAAGTTGACCTCTTCTGTGGATAACAGTCAGCCTCTTTCCTCAGCCACTCCTGTCATTGCCTAATGGGCTCATGAACAAAGTGGGCAAGGTGTTTTGGATGGAGGTTATGCATGGGCTCAGCAATACCGACTTTCCCTCTCCAAGGTCAGCCTGGCTACAGCCACTCCTGAATGCTCAATCTGCCAAAAGCAGAGATATAACTCAGCCCTTAATATGACCCCATTCCCCGAGGTGACAGCCTGCTGCCTGGTGACAGGGTGATTAAATTAGACCACTTCCATCATGGAAGAGACAGTGACTTGTTCTAACTGGAATAGATACATACTCCAGCTGTGGGGTTGCTTTTCCTTGAATACAATGCTTCTTTCAAGGTACAATCTGTAGACTTACCAAATGTCTTATCCACTGCCAAGATATTCCACACAGCATTGCATCTGAGCAAGGAACCCACCTCACAGCAAATGATGGTCTACAGGAATTAGTTCCAAAAGGAGGATGGCTTTCACCAGGAAACAAAACAGTTATTCTATTGAACTGAAAGTTAAAACTGCCACCTGGCTTCCTTGGGCTCCTCATGCCTCTGAATCAATGAACAAAGGAGTGAATTACTGTATGGGTGGGGTAATTTATCCTGACTATCAGGGGGAAATGGGGCTGCATCTACACAATGGAGGTAAAGAAAATTTTGCATGGAATACAGAAGATTCCCTAGGGCAGGGGCTCTTAACAAGTGGTATGTGAGCTTGAATTGAAATTTAAAAAAATCAGCAACATTATTCTTATGAAGATGTGCTAGTGCAGGTGTGATATATTTATTAAATAATATACAGTATAGTTTGGACTTAGTAAAGGGTCCATGGTTGTCACCAGACTGGCAAAGAATCCATGGAACAGAAAAGATTAAGAACCTTTGCCCTAGGGTATCTCTTAGTAAAATCATGCCTTTGATTAAAGTCAGTGGGAAACTGCAACAACCCAATCCTGGGAGGAATAACAATGGCCCAAAATCTTCAGGAATGATGGTTTGGGTACCCCACCAGGCAAAGAACCATGGCCAACTTAGGTGCTTTCTGAGGGTAAAGGGAACATGGAATGAGTAGTGGAAGAAGGTAGTGTTAAATATGAATTTCGACCACATGACTAGTTAAAGAAATGAGGACTCTAGTGGTCATGAATATTTCTTCCTTGTTTTGTTATCAGTTTGTTTGTATGTGTACTTAAAATGAATATCTTTGTTTTCTTCCCTTTCCTTTCCTGTTATCATATGATAAAAGTTATATTAGTTTCATTTAGTGGTATTTAAGGACATTAAATTTAAATATGAATATTACCTAAGGACTTGCACCCTATTCTGGAGGGATTTATAGGGTTTCCAATTGTACACAGGACCATTGAATATTGTTAGGCAAATATATGTATATATTTATTTATATATTTTATATATCTGTTTAATACATATATTTTTATTATTGTTTTTATATATTCATTAAGTATGGCTTAAGGTGATGTGTATGGCTGCCAATTTGACAGGGAGTAGTCTGTGATGTTTAAGCTAATGTGTCAACTTGGCTAGGTCATGGTGCCCAGTTGTTTGGTCAAGAAAGCACTGGACTAATTGTAATATAAGGACATTTCATGTACATTAATAATCAGTGAGTTGGTTGCATTTATTGCTGATTACATGTACAATCAACTGAGGAAATTATCATCAATGTGTGATGTCTCATCCAATCATTGAAGACCTTAAAAAGAGAAGTTATTTCAGCATTCGGAGAGATCTCCTTCTCTACCTCAAACAGCCAGTGTCTTCTGGGGACCTTCATTGGAGGCCCTGGCTTGTAGCTTGCACAATGGATTTTGAATGTGTGCATTCCCATGGTTCTATGAGACATTTTGATAAAATCTCATGCTATTTAAAGTATCTCCTGTTGGTTCTGTTTCCCTAGGGAACCCTGATTAATACAATAATATTTGGGCTGGAGACCAGCAACAGGATCCTAAACCAGTACAAGACAAATTACTTTCTCTAAAGTCACCCAACTCCAAAAAGGGAGGCCCAGTGGTTGACTGGGCTATATGCATATTAGACTCATCTTAGTATTCTCCTGGCATTCCTATATCAGGTGACATAAAAAATAGGTAATTTCGACTGTGCTGTGCTCCCATTCAGTCCCCTACCAACAGGCAGGAGGGAGCAAGAGGGATGCACAGATCCTGGGTATTTGGAACTAGATGTTCCCAGACATGGCCCAGCATTACTCCACTTTCCAGGGGACGTCTGCATGCTATTGGGCCTTGGTATGAATGAATAGAATCATCAAGAGCTCTTAGGTCCTCCTAAGGCCAGAAATCCCTATCATGTCCTGAGTTCTGGTTAATCCAACAGTAACCTTAACCTGTTAACCAGACAGTGCCCAACAACACAGTATCATCAAATGGATGTGGTGCATTCAGTATGACCTTCTTCCAGATTTCCATGGTTTGACACATTTGAATGAGTGGATGGTGAAAGCCTCCCAATAATGATCCTGTTACAACACCAAATGAAGGCCCTTCCTTCCCTTGAATGGCATCCTAGGGAACATGGCTTAAAAATGCCCAACCAGATGCACAGAGCTGGATCACTGATGGTTCAGTCAATCTGAAGTCATCTGTTCCCTTGCGTTTGGAGCAGTCTTTTTAGTCCTGGAACACTCAGACCCAAGCACCCTCTTGTACCTGTTTACTGAATCAGGGGCCATGACTCATGGCTTAGCAGTCTGATCGGGTTCATGGAAGGAATGCAATTGGAGAATCAAAAAAATCTCTGTTTTGAGGTTCTGAGGGGAAGGAGAGAAAAAAATAGATGTAATATGGGGGCATTTTCCAGACATTGGAATTGTCTTGCATGACATTACAATGATGGATACAAGCCATTATATATTTTGTCATAACCTACAAAATTCTGTGAGACAGAATGTAAAGTATAGTCCACAGTTAGTAGCAATGCTTCAATATGTGCTTATCAATTACAACCAATGTACCACACTAATGAAAGATATTAATTGGCGAGAGTGTGAAAAGGAGAGGGGTGGAGCATATTGGAAAGCTCTATATTTTTATGTAATTTTTTTGTAATCTAAAGCTTCATTGAAAATAAAAAAGTAAATAATTTATCAATTATTTTTTTTAATCCCTGATTTAAGGCTAGGAAAAATCAAGGTGTCATCAAGGTAATGTTTTCTTTTTTAAGACTGGCATTCTGGGCCTGTCTGACTGTGATATTTGGTCTTGGACTATTCTCTCATATGGAAGTGCACATGATGGCCTCTCTTGGTCTCTTCCTTCTCTTCAAGATTCTGTTTACCTTCAGCTTTTGCTTCCAGTAATTTTCTCTCTATTTTAATTTCATTCCTCTTTTAAATGACTCCAGTAATAGGATTAAGGCCATCCTGATTGAGGTGGGCCACTACTCCATAACTGAAGTAACCTCATCATTACGTCCATTTTAACAATAGGTTCACACACACAGGAAAGGATTAAGTTTATGATTATAATTTTTTCTGGGGTACATATTTCCAAACCACCACAAGAGGCAAATCTTTTATTTTAGCACTTTATACATTTGTTCCACTGTCTTCTTGCCTCCATGGTTTTTGATGAGAAATCAGTACTTAATTTTCCTGGAACTCCTTTGTACATAAGGTGAGGTTTTTATCTTGGCATTCTTAATTTGTCTACTAGATATCTGGGTGTGCTTCCTTTCAATTTTATCCTATTTGAGGTTCATTCATCTTTCTTTTAGCGTCATAGCTGCTAAAATATTCAACATACAATGTTTTGGCTTTTTAAAATGGGAATTTATTGAATGGTGATTCTGAGGCCAGGAAAAGTTCATAATTGAGATATCAGCATGATAATTGACTCTAGGATACTGTGGCATTCTGATGCTGGCTTATAGTCATCTTTGGTCCTCGTCTTTTTCTGTCCCATAGATTGAACATAGTGGCATCTTCTTTCTTTTCTGTGTTCCATTGACTTCCAGCTTCTGGCTGCTCTCATGGCTTCTCTCTGCCTGACTTTCACACTTCTTATTAAAGACCCCAGGAATCTTTATTAAAAAAAAAAACAAAAAAAACCTCTGTGATTTTACTAAGAGCTAAGGAGGCTGCGGTTTGTCTCTCTCTCCGGGTGGGAGAGGAGACCCCGAGCTGGTGG
>JAQZBX010100377.1:0-11372 GCA_029593785.1 Cabassous unicinctus | reverse complement strand
ATATATAGCAAATATTCTTTATGTCCTGATTTTGTGATAATTAGAGTACGCTAAACATTCGCTATATTAGAAACCATGCGTGTGTCCCCAGACCTAGATTTTCCTCCCTAGGGCTGGTTTTTAGAATGCTGGTGATAAACTAAGCCTGATTTATTATATGACCATCTTGTATGGGAAAAGACTGTAACTCTAGGTATCTTTGGTCAACCTTAAGAGATATAGAAGGGGGACAGATGTGGCTCAAATGGTTGGGTGTCTGTCTCCCATATGATGGAACCTGGGTTCGATCCCTGGGACCTCCTGGTAAAAAATAAGAAAAGAAAAATGTAGAAGGCGCGCAGGACCAGGCCTCGTGAACGGGTGAACCATTAGGCCCTGTGCGTGGGTGCGCCGCCAGGCCCCGCAAGCAGGTGAGCCGTCAGGCCCCATGTGTGGGTGTGCCGCCAGGCCCCGCGAGTGGGTGAGTCATCAGGCCCCATGCGCGGGTGCGCCGCCAGGTCCTGTGAGCGAGTGGTCCCCCCAGGTCCTGTGCGCGGATGTGCCGTCAGGCTCCGCGAGCGGGTGTGCCGTCAGGCCCTGAGATCTATGCAGCAAGATGATTACATAACAGGAGAGTGACACAAGGGAGAGCCAAGATGAGATGTGCCGAAAAACCAGGAACTAAAGTATCGCAGGCAGTAGGATGCCTCTCTCCTACATAGGAGGTTCCGAGGGTTGAATCCCATTGAAGACAGGAGGAGAAGGATGAGAAGAGAGGGAAGGAAATGGACACAGAGTTGCCTAGTGGATGGACACAAAAACAGCAAAAATGGGGGGTAGGGAGTAAAAATGGATATAAATAAATAAGTAAATAAATCCTTAAAAAAAAGGTATAGGGGAGTAAGATATGGACTATAGTTAGTAGTAATACTTTGATGATGCTCTTTCATAATTTGTTAACAAATGTTTCACAACAATGCAAAGTATTTGTGTTGGGGTGATGTGTAGGAGCGCTGTATGATGTTATGCATGATTGTTTTGTAATTTCACAATGTTTACTGATCACTTACAGTTTATGTATGTTCATGTATGAATGATATACTTCAATAAATTGTTTAAATATATATATATGTTGTTTCCCATAGATTAAAAATTTCCACTTTCTCATATACTACATTCTTATATGTATATGGCTCTATTTCTGGACTTTCTATTCCATTCCATTGTTATATCTATATAGATTGATGACTGTCTAACTTTTTAATATCTGGTTGGGCAAGAGATAATACTGCCCTAAATAAAGGTATTTCTTTTCAACTATATAATATCTTCTTAGGTCCAACTTCCTAGTAGTTTTAAAAATGATCCAGTAGAACAGTTCCTTCTTTTTTTTGTGAGTGGAAGGGTTCATAAAACTGGTAAATCATTGAGCAAAAATGTAGCCATTACCTCAGGATTTTATGCAGAAAAGATGAAGTCTATTGATAGTTTGAAAGTTTCTTTTAAACATAGCAGTGCTGCATTTAGACAATAATGTCAATGTGATTTTAAAGAACTTAAAGCAAAGGAAGATTTCTCTTCAGATTCGTGATGTGACAGGAGCCTGAGAAATGTGAGCCCTTTAGTTGCTAACTGTGTCTGTCAGTTGGGAAGAATGTTTTGCTTGACAGTTGATTAGAGGTTAAATGAACTGAAAAAAACTGGTAATTTTTTCTGCTTTTCCATTTTTTGTAACAGGAATTATTTGTATTTTTTCTTCTGTCAGTTCTAAAGGCTAGATTTAAACAATTATCTATGTAAGAAAAACTGATTTTGAAAGGCCAAAAGGCAAATAGGATTTGAAACCACCAGCTCTTTGAAGAATAAGATTCTCATCTGAAAATTGGCTAACATGGTTGATAAGTTTTGGACGATGCCTTTATATGCTACTAGATCTAAATTATGTAGGACAACTAAGACTAAATAACAGGAAAAAATGTTAACTATATGATTATCAAGCTTATTCTTGATTATTCAGCATAACATTACTAATTCTTTCTGAGTCAAATAGTTTATTTATTCATTCACCAAGTGTTTCAGTTTGCCAAAGGGCTGCTTATATAAAGTACCAGAAATGGGTTGGTTTTCATAAAGGGGATTTATTTGGGGTAAAAGCTTACAGTTCCAAGGTGAAAAGTCCAACTCAAGGCACCATAGAGGTGGTTTCTCACCAAAGTCAGCTGCCACGTGGTCGTGAGGAAAAAATAAAAATAAAAAAGCATGGCTGCCGATATCTGCTGAGGTCTCTGCCTTTCTGCAGCTGTAGGCAAACCTGGCATAGGGCTTCTCTCTTACAAGGTCTCCTCTTTCAGTCTCGGCAGCTCCACTTTCTTTCCAAGTTCAGCTGTAAGTTATCAGGCATATCGCTCATTTCTCCATGGGCCTCAGCTCTTTGAGCCTCTTGGGGGCTTATTTCCTTGCAGCTTAAGTGTGGGTGAAACTAGAGTCCTTTCTCTCATGTTGCAGGATCAAATATGGCAGCTTCTTTTATCTGTATCTGTGTCTGTCTCTTTCTGTATCTGTTTATATCAGACCCAGCAAGAGGGTGGAGACTCAACCTGAGTCATGCCTCACTGATGTAGTCCAGTTGAAACAATCCCACACCCACAGGAATGAATTAGTTCACAAACATAATCTTTCTCTTTTTGGGATTCAAAAAATAATTTCAAACTGCCACAACAAGTATTTATTGAGTACCTGCTATGTATCAGACACTGTTTCAATGCTGGGTAATGAATAAAGCAGATGAAAGTCTCAGTCCCCTTGGATTTTGTATTTTTTAAGGAGAAATGGCCAAAAAAACATATATACATGAAAATATTTGGTATGCCAGATGGTGATGTATTATGGAGAAAATAAAGCAGACTAAGGGGATAGAAGGGTGATAGGATGGGGGTGCTGATAAATTGATATTTAATCAAGGACCTAAAGGGACTGAAGGAATAAGATATGAGCCTCTTGTTCAAATAGAGGGAATAGCAGATGCAAAGGCCCTGAGGAACATGAGGAACAGCAAGGAGGGAAGGGGAGAGTAGTGAGTAATGAGGTCAAAGTGGTAATGAGGTCAAAGAGACCAGACCATGCAGAGCCTTGTAGAATGTGGTAAGGAATTTGTATTTTCCTCCAAGGGAGATGGAATGCCATTGGAAAATTTTAAGATGAGGAATGACATGATCTACATGATAGCTTTGGTTGCTGTATTGAAAACAGACTGAAGGAGAGAATGGTGAAAGCACAGAGACAAGTTAAGAGGGTGTTGCCTTAATCAAGGTAAAAGACAGTGGTGGTTGGACTAGGAGGGAAAAGTGGAAGTGTTGAGAATATTAGATACTGGACATATTTCAAAGGTAGGGCAGACAGAACTTCCTTATATATTGGATGTAGTTCCAGAAAGAAAAAGCATAGTCAGAGATGCTCCTGAAGATTTTGATCTTAATGAAATGGGGAAAACTATATATGCAGCAGGTTGGGATGGAGAATGGGAGGTGGAACTGAGCAAGAGCAAGTGTTGAGTTTAAGACATGTTACATTTGAGATGCCTGTTACACATCCAAGGGGAAACATTGAGTAGGCAGTTGGATATATGAGACAGAAGTTCAAAGGTGAGGTCTGGGCTAAAGATATAAATTTAAGAGTCATCCGCATGTAAGTAGTATTAAAATCAATAGAGGATGAGATCACCCAGGGCACGAATATAGAAAGAGAAGAGAATAGGTCTGAGCACTGAACCCTGGGGCACTTCAAAGTTGTTAGTATCATTATTGACTTGCTATATAACTTAAAAAAAAGCAGCTTTATTGGGATATAATCCATATACTGTACAATTCATCCATTTCAAGTGCACAATTCAATCATTTTTTAATATACTCACAGATATGTGCAACCATCACCATAGTCAGTTTTAGAGCATTTTCATCACCTCAAAAAGAAACCCTGTACCCTTTAGCTTTCATATCCTCACCCCCAGCCCTAAGCAACCACTAATCAACTTTAAATATAGATTTCCCTATTTTGGACTTTAACATAAATGGTATCATATAATAAGCAGTCTTTCGTGACTGACTTCTTTCACTTAGAATAATGTTCTCAATGCTCATCCATGTTGTAGCACGTATCAGTACACCATTCGCTTTTGTAGCTGAATAGCATTCCTTTGCATGGATATGCCACATTTTGTTTATTCATTCATCAGTTAATAGACATAGGGGTTGTTTTTGCCTTTTGGCTGTTATGAATAATACTGCTATAAATATTTCTGTATAAGTTTTTGTGTGGACATGTGTTTTTATTTCTCTTGGGAAATTTTGGAGTCAGCTAAGTGTTTTAATCTCTGTGTCATTCAATTTTTAACCCAGCACTCTCTAGTAGAAATAATGTGAGCCACAAATGTGAGCTACATTTATAATTTTAAATTGTTCAGTAACCATATTAAGAAAAGTAAAAAGAAACAGGTGAAATTAATTTTAATAATGTATTTTACTTAACCCAATGTAAATATGTTCCTCACATGGCAAAGGGTCCTTTGCAGATATGATGAAGTTTAAGGACCTTGAGATGGAGAAGGTGAGTCTGAATTTTCCAGGTGGACTCAGTATAATTACATGAATCCTTAAAAATGGAAAACCTTTCCCAGCTGAGATCAGAAAGTGATGTGAGGCTGGAGGGAGGGTCAGAGAGAAGCTCTGCTGCTGGCTTTAAAAATAGAGCAAGAGGGCCCACAGCCATGGAATATGGCAGCCTTTAAAAGCTGGAAAAGGCAAACAAATGTGTTATCATCTAGAGCCTCCAGAAGAAATGAGCCCTGAAGACACTTTGTTTTGCCCTAGTGAGATCCATGTAGGACTATTGAACTGCAAAACTGTGAGATGATAACTTTGTGTTGTTTTTAAGCTACCAAGTCTGTGGTAATTTGTTATGGCAGCTATCAAAAATGAATATATTCAATATATCCCCCAAATTAATACTTCAATGGGAAATTAATAGAAAAAATTATTAATGAGATACTTTACATTCGTTTTTTCATGCTTAGTCTTTGACACCTGGTGTGTATCTTCAACTTAGAGCACATCAGTCTGGCCAAGCTACATTTCAAGTGCTCAGTAGCCAGATTGGCTACGGTATTGGCCAATGCAAGTCTAATTGGTGCACTGAGGCAGGGCAACGCAGCATAGTACAGGGCAGACATGTATCTGAGACAAAGGGAAGACACACACTCACACCTAACCCTCCATGTTTCCAGAGTCTGGAGTTTTGTAGAGTAGTGTCCACTCTGCAGAGGGAAAGAGGTGGATTGGAAGTGGGTAAGTGGGGGCAGGAGAAGAGGTGCAATAGTGTCCAGGGAGGTGAGAGGCAATGAGTGGGAAAGGGAGGGGAAAGATCTGTATTGGGACAGAGTTTGGAAAGAGAGAGCATGCTCTGTTTTGAGCCAGATAGCAAGCCAGAGAGGTCTGCTCTGCTGTCCTGGGAAGGCTAGTTTCACTTAGGCCGAAGCATTTTAAGGGCTAAAGGGATGGCGCCCAAGTAACCCCCACCTACTTCTACCTCACAGATTCTCCACCAAGGAATTAGCATTTATTTCAGAGGAAGGGTTGAATAAGTTTGTAGAAATGGTGTACATCTTCCTAAAGAACTCTCAGCAAAGTAGGAGAATCTTTTCAGGGTAACAATCAGGTGTGGGGGAGTCTGAAACCACAGTGGCTTCTAGAGATGGGGAGGCAAAAGAGGCCTGCTGGCTTTTTCCTTGGCTGTGTTCCCTTCCTGGCCATCAGACACAAGCAGTGATGTCCTGACTGGAGGCAAAGCAAAGGTTAACGAGTCACTGAGCCCATAAATTACTGTCCCAAACCTGCCTAATTTGAGCCACCTGGGTCTGAGGCCTGGCTGTGAGAAGCCCAGCAACACATATTTTAGGGAAATGTGAGTAAATGAGACAACTGTGACACTGACAGGAAATTAGTCAGGGACCTATTTTCCAATTATTCCTTTTTATAATTTATAAATCATCTGACTATCTCACATTTGCCGGAGGAAGCATTTCTGAAATATTCTGACATTTGTTCTTTTCCCCCTAAATTAAAACAAAAAAATCTTCAATATGTTCAGGAAAAGTGGTAAGTCTTTTGGGCATTGTTACTCTAAAAAGCATTGTTGTTTGCCTCAGGGAAAAAGAATGAATCATTTGTGGGTCAGAAGAACACAGGAAAGGAATAATGAACTTAGCCTGAGAACCCAGGTTGTGCTTCATAGAGAAAGTGACAGTGCAGTGCTTTGGAAATAAATTGCAGATCGCTTTCCTTCCCCAAACCACCTGACTGCCTCTACACTCTTCCCTTCTTTCCCACGTCTTTCACAACCAGTAGGATTTTGTCAGGAAATTTTAGGTGGGTGGGACAACATTAGTGAAAGCATGGAGATACGAGAGCACAAGGCTTGTTCAAGGAATTGTGTAGCTGGAATATGGGCAAGGGTGAGGAGAGAGAGGGAAGTGGTTGATACCTGAGGACAGCTTTGAATGCAATACTAAAGAATTTCAGCATTGGGAAGCGGGTGTGGCTCAATGGATAGAGCCCCCGTTTACCATATGGGAGGCCCCGGGTTCGCTTCCCGGGGCCTCCTTGTGAGGGCAGGCCAGCCCACACGGCGAGGTGGGCTGATGCAGCAGGACCTCACAGCAAGGGGGAGATAAGCAGACACGGAGAAAACACACAGCGAATGGACACAGCAAGCACAAGCAGCAAGGGGGGGATAAATAAATAAAAATAAATAAATCTTAAAAAAAAAAAAAAAAGAATTTCAGCATTGATCTGTAAGGAATAGGAAACATGGAAGGTTTTTACAAGCAGAGTGGTGTGACTTGAATCAAAGTCAGCAAACTGCAGCTGTCTGTTTTTGTATGGCCTGTGAGCCATGAATGATTTTTATATGTTTAAAGGGAAAGGAAAAGAGGAAGGGAGGAAAGGAAAAATGTGACAGAGATCATATTGCTTACAAAGCCTCAAATATTTACTCTCTGCCTCTTTACAGAAAAAGTTTGCCAACCCCCAGACTAGATTTAGAAAGACAATAATTGCCATTTATTGGATGCTTACTTTATGTCAGGTTTTTATGTCCATTATTTATAATTCTCAAAATTAAGTAACTTTTTCCAGGGTTATACAGCTAAGTGAATGATCAAGATTTGAACCCAGGGCTGTTGGCTCTAAAACTGGTGCACTTTCCATTCTACAGAAAGAGCAGGAGCAGACTGAGGCCAGATACAGGGAAACAGATGTTGTGAAGTCCCATGATACTCTGTCTGAGATATGATGCAAGGCTGAATGAGGGAAGTGATGCTCAGGGGAGAGAGCAGGGAAGGACCTGAGAAACTTTTCAGCACTGGAAGTCTACAGGATTTGATATACAGGTGAGGGAGAGGGAAGAATCACTTCTGAAAACCCTCTTCCTGGAATTACTATCTTCTTTGAGCCTCTCTCCTTCCACCCTCTGTTGTCAGGTTCTGTGACAGTTTGAGATTATTTTTGTGAATCCCAAAAAGAGAAATGATTATGTTGTAAACTAATCTATTCCCCTGGGTGTGATACCCTTTGATTGTATTAAATTCAGTGAGGGGCCTCTGATTAAGTTTACTCGATAAAATCTATTTAGGGCTTCTGATTGGGCTAAGTCAGTAAGGTATAACTCAGGTTGCATCCCCGCCCCCTTGGTGGGCTGATATAAATGGACACTCACTCAAGAAGACACGGGAAAAGGAGAGAACTTTGTCGTTTTGATCCTGCCATGTGACAGAAAGGAGAAGGCTCCAACAGTTAAAGCCCCGGGGAGAGATGGGCCATTTGCCTGACAGTTTACAGCTGACCTTGGGAAGAGAGTCAAGACTGATATAGAAAGCCCTGAGTGACAAGCCCTATGCCAGCTTACAGCTGAGACCGGGAAGAAGGTGGGCCCACAGAGACTCAAGATGAAGAGGAAGCCCAGGAAGGAGAGACCAGGCAGAGATCAGCGACCATCTTGCTTCAGCATATGGCAACCAAATTTGGTGAGAAAACAACCTTGAGTTGGACTTTGTAGGGCCTTGTAACCATAGGCTTTTACCCCAGATAAATACCCTTTATAAAATCCAACAAATTTCTGGTACTTTGCATCAGCATCCCTTTGGCAGACTAACACAGGCTCTCTCCCAATGCTTTTCTCATGTCGGTGATTTTTTAACCCAACTATCTGGTGTAGTGAAGAAGACTGTGGCCCCAGAGATGAGAGATTCATATTCCAGTTCTGAACCGGTCATCATCCAGGCTCATGGGCACATAGGGTTGGCAGACAAAATCACAATGACCACAGCAGTGGCGGCTGTGGGGAAACTGTCACACATAGTACTAAGGGCAGTGTATTTTGGTGGAACTTTCCAAGAAACTAAATTCACAATTTGTCCACAATTGTGAAATAGTCCATATTTTTAAAATCAAGTGAAAAAGACTGTCTATTCCTCAACAGCCCTAATTCTAGGAACTTATCCTAAGAAAGTAAAGAAAATAGAAAAAAATATATACACACAGTGTGACAGTTTGAATTTGGTGAATCCCAGAAAAATCATGTTTTTGAACTAATCCATTCCTATAGGTGTAGGGTCCTTTGATTGCATTAAATTCAGTTAAGGGACCTCAGTTAGATCATTTGATTAGATCGCTTCTGATTGGACTATGTCAGTGAGGCGTGACTCAGGTTGGGTCTCTGCCCTCTTGCTGGGTTTTATATAAACTGAGAACTGAAAGCAGAAACACACAAAGAGGGAGAGAGAGACACAGAAAATGGAGCTTTGCCATTTTGACCCTGCCATGTGAAAGAAAGGACTCCAGGTTTGCCTAGAGATGCAGAAAGACAGAGAAGCCCTGAGAGGCTCAAGGAGACAAGGCCCAGGGAGAGATGTCTGATGGCCCACAGCTGAGCTTGAGGAGAAAGTAGAGAAAGACTGACAGACCCACCATCTTGCCTCACCATGTGGCAGGATTCTAGGATCCACAAGCTGCTGACCTTTGGTGAGAAAGTATCTCTGATGGTGCCTTGAACTGGACATTTCACGGCCTCAGAACTGTAAGCTTTTATCGCAAATAAATTCCCTTCATAAAAGCCAACCCATTCCTGGTATTTTTTCATGGCAGCCTTTGGCAAAGTAAGACACACACCCATTAAAATATCCATTGCAATGTTATTTATGTAATAAGTGAATTAGTGCCAAGTTAAATGTTCAATACTAGGGATATGATTGAATAGCTTTTTGTTTACCTACCTGAAGAAAAATAAAGCAGCCATTAAAAATAAAAAGTATAAAGACTGTGTGGCAATGAGAAAAAAGTTTTGTCTCACACTAAGAGAAAAAAATGATACTAAATTCTATGCACACTATGATTAAAACTCAAAAGGTGGCTATATATGGACCAACTGTCAGCACTTATGTAAAAATAAAAAAATTCATGTTAGAGTTATTTTTTCTCTTCATTTCCCTTTATTCCTGCTAAATTTCTATAATAAAATTTTTTTTGTGTCCAGCAATCTAAAATTGTGTTAATGTCTTGATGCTTTAAAAAAAAGGATGCTTAAAATATATAGCAGATGATTGATTTTCCTGGCAATAAATAGTAAGGTGAAGGGATATTTTCAGATAATTGAGAGGTGGTATATACTTTAAAAACTTTCCTTTCCAGGAGTGCTTTTGGTCAAAGGAAAAATGACCAACTTGCTGCTGTGGCCTGACTTTGTGCCTTCAGTGCCCTTCCTCTTAGAGCTGGATGTGTTCTGGGGGACAAGGATTAGATACCTGTTGTTTTTGTCTGCTCAGCATCCACTTTTCTTTCTTAGCAACAGTATTTTGGCTTTCCTTTGGGGAACTATCATCATCCCCTCTCAGTGGCTCCAGGGCCACTGGCATCCAGTACAAACACAGGTGCAAGACCTAGGCTTGACCAATGTGAACACTGCTTCATTGGGCCACAGCGATTGTTTTAAGGAAGGCATGTGAGCCAAGCATGTAAGTCAGGTCTGGGAATTTTGATGAAGCAGTTATGAAAGAATCTGTGAGCATGATAAACTGGAAGAATGTTAAGTATTGAGATGCTGGGGGCCATCTGTGCCACCACATAAGACATTGAAGCTTGACAATGAGGTCAATACTGAGGATAGCAGAGTTTTGGGGAGGGAGAGGAAGAGGGAGGCAGAAAGATAGAGAGAGACAGGCATAGAAAGAGAGAGAGAGAGATTGAAAGAGACACACAGAGACTGAGAGAGAATGAGAATAATGACATTGTTTGGGGCCCTTGGTCCAGCTGTTTCTGAACGTAATCAGCCCTTGAACTTCCTGGATAGATGAGCCAAAAGTTTCTCCCTCTCTCGCTCTCTCTCTTTAAGCCAGATGCATTGGGGTTCTTCCGCTTGCAATGAAACAGTCTTGTCTAAAAGGGTGTCAACACTTTGTTCTGTGTGCCCAGTCTCAAGGATGTAGGAAGGTGACAGAGCTAAAAGTGGAAGCTAAGGAGGAAGTGAGTCCCAACTTGTTCAGTACAGAAGTTTTTTAAACTTGTGTGTGCCCTGGCAGGGGCAGGTAGATTCTCATAGGGGAAAAGGCTTTGTTGGCAGTGTGGTTGCTGCCAAAGAAGAGGGGGTAAATGTGGGAACTTTGGGGATGTGAATTGGTGCGGAGGGTGAAGACACCACCATGACTGAAATGCAGATTTTAAGATACAGGTTAGTAACTCGCAGACAGCCTCAGAACTGAGAAAACACAAATCAGCAGGTTTGCTTAGAGCATTTATTTCTGATCTTTCTTGATGGTTTGTCTTGCATGATTATTATTCTACATGTTTTGGAAAATTTCTTTGTACATTTAGTACCAGGCTATTTCTCATTTTTATTTTTCTGCCTTTTTTAACCTTCTTATTTCAAAGTCACTGCCTGACTGTTTTATGGTAAAGATTTGTGTGCAGCTTAAATCAGTTGCTAAACATCAAATAGTTCTGTGAATATGTAATAAAGATATGAGGCAGGGTGTGAGTAAATGCAATCATGGTTGGAATTTTCAAATCTGTAATAGTAAATTCTCTGCATAGAGTAAGAATGTGATTTTGAGTCGTATGTTTTATCAGGTGTGGAATGACTTGTATGGCTTCAACGGGAACACCTGAATCCTCTGAGAAAGAAATGAAAGCTCTTAGAAAGTGTGAGCAGCTGGGGAAAGGAGTCCTAACGTGCAGGTCATTTGCCTGCTTGTTCTCAGTTCTTGTGCTTGCTCTTCTGTGCTCTGCAAACTGTGTTGCCTGACTCTCTCACCAGCTCACCCTGATTAGGTTTTGCCAATGGGAGGCACT
>JAQZBX010100376.1:0-11371 GCA_029593785.1 Cabassous unicinctus | reverse complement strand
TATCACAATTCACATTTAATGCAGAAAAAAAAAAGGCATTTAATGTATATCTAGAATGTAATATATTTTTAAATTAATTATTCTACCATTCTCATTTAGGCTGCCATAACCTTTTACTTTGATTGCAATAATTGATTCTCATAATTCTTCCTGCTTCTTTCCTTGTTTAATTTATTCTAAACACAGCAGCCATCGGCTCCATATAAAAGTTGTAGAAATTCAGGCCACTCCTCTGCATAAATGTCTGTAGTGGCTCCATTTCATTCAGAATAAAAGTCAAATTCTTTACCATGATTTGACCATCTATTGCTTCACTGGGCTCTTTGCTACCCATACCCTTGTTCTCTTGTCTCCAGCCACAGTGGATTTTTGCTCTTCCTTGACCAAACTGAGCCAGTTTAATTCATAAAGATCTTGCTCCAGTAGTTTCTTCTGCTTAAACTACTCTTCCAGGAATGATTTTGGCAAATAGCTTCACCTCCTTAAGATACTGCAATAAATCTCCCCACATTAAGGTCTCACAAATCACCATATTTATTATAGCATCCTCAAAGACTTCCAGATCCCTTTAAGTTGCTTTACTTTCTTTTGAATATAATTTATCATCTTCTAACATACTATTTTATTTACATAAATATTACTTGTTAATCTGTCCCACTAGAATGTAAAATCCCACAAAGTAATTTGGTTATCTGATGCCCAACTTACATCTAGATGTAGTGATATTTGGCAATAATTTCATTGCCAGAGAATATTGCTAATATAGTTACAATACCACTGCTACACTGTGTTGGAATATAATAAGTAAGCAGGCAAGAACTTTGTGAGTTTTTTAGTTTGCTAGGGTGCTAAAAGCAGATACCACAAAATGGTTTGGCTTTTAACAATGGTAAACTATTAACTATGGTTTTGAGGTTGAAAAAAATGCCCAAATCAAGGTTTCCTCTAGGTGATGTTTTCTTCCCAAAGGCTGGCTGCCAGTGATCCTTGGGACCTCTACCTCATGGCAAGATATTTCAAAATGGTGGTGTTGCACAGGCATGAATTAACTTTAAAAAACATCCTTTTCTAGGCTACATACAATTTATTTTGTATGATTTTTTTTTTGTTATCATACAAAAGAAAACACTAATAAAGCATTTTTATAAAAAACAATGGCCCATTGTTAGGATCTGTTGTTTGTTCTTCAAATTGTAAACATTCAATCATGGCAACCATCATAATTACTTAATAAGTTTCTGCTATTTTTCCATAATTCTTCAAATGATTTGGGAAATATTCCTATATAAAAATAGACAAAATTATTTTGTTGTATTTTACATTCTAGTGGGACATTAACAGATTCCAATCTGTCCTGTCTATCTAAAGATAAATCCCTTATCTGAAGTTCTTTCATGATGGAGGAGGGAATTTCCGATCTTTTCTCCCTATATATCTTCTATGATGAGCTTCTAATTTCAAAGATACATGTTATTATGTCAATAAATCTTTATTATTGGTGTAAAATGTACAAAATTTTCAAAAAGAAATTTCATCTTTGTATGTGACATGTAATAATAGAAATTCAAATACCCTCCTAGGAACATAGTATTATTACATAAAGAGGAGAATGGTGTCATATATGTTTAAGTTGTATATTATATTAGAGTAATAATAGGCTTCTATAAAAGAGAGACCCAATGATACAGTTATTTAACATATATTTAACATCATATAGGAGGCTCTCTTGATGGTACAGGTTGACAGGGAAGTGCATCTCCTCTTCTTCATTCATGGATTCAGGTAACTTTCTCATCTTTTCTTGACCCTTCCTCATGCTTTCATACTCAACATGTGATCAATGTGTTAACATACTTGGCATCACCTGGGAGATTGTTAGAAATGCAAAATTCTGTGCTCCACTCCAGAACTCATAAACCGTATTTGAATTTTAGCACCAAGTTATTCAAATGTACACCACAATTTGCAAAGTGTTGCAATAGAACCCTCTTACCTACAATAGTGACACCACTAGCCTGGGTTCAGGTGGCAAAAAGAAGAAATAAAGTCAGAGAAGTACACATTCAACATTTTAGATTTCACCCTGGAACTCACATATATCCTTCTGTCTACAGCCAATTTACAAAAACTTAGTTACAAAACTGCATCTAGCTGCACAAGGGGCCTAGATTTTGTATTAAAAATGGCCCGTGTTTAGTTCATATTAGTGAGACCATACAGTATTTGTCCTTTTGTTTCTGGCTTATTTCACACAACATGATATTCTCTAGGTTCATCAATATTATCATTTGTGTCACAATTCCTTTTTTAAATATGCATTTTGTAATGAGTGGCATTTCAGACATATAAAAATACATTGTACTGCTACATTTAGAAAAACATAGGAGATAATATGGGATGGGGTGGTACATGGGAAACCCTCAAAGTTTTGAAGTAAATTTTCTATAATCTAAAACCTCTTTAAAAAATAAAGTTTATTATATTAAAATAAATATTAGTGCTTATGTATGTGGGAATAGTGTTCTTCAGGTTTCACAGCACTCATCTTTCCAAGATGATACTTCTATTCTTCCCTCTGCATATTAAAACTTTTTCAACTGCATTATACCTACAGCTGCTGATATGTCAAAAAACAAGAGTGAATGAATTTGTATTAGTCAGCCAAAATGTTGCTGATGCAAAATACCAGAAATTGGTTGTTTTTTATAGAGGGTATTTATTTGGGGTAGAAGCTAACAGTTATGAGGCCATAAAGTATAAGTTACTTCCCTCACTAAAGTCTATTGCCATGTGTTGGAGCAAGATGGCTGCTGATGTCTTCCAGGGTTCAGGCTTCCTGGGTTCCTCTCTTCCTGGGGCTTGCTTCTACCTGGGGTCACCTGCTTTGCTCTCTCCACAAGGCCAGCTGTAGATTATCAGGCAAACAGCTGGTCTCCCTTCCCTGGCCCTCTGATGTATCTTCTTCTCCATGTGTTTACTTCCTGGGTTTTGGCTCAAAAACTCCAAATTCACTTCTCTTTGGTATGGTTTCTCTGTGGGTCCCTGCCTACCAAAGGTGTGGGGCTGCAATGTCCTACTGACATGGACCAATCAAAGCCTTAATCATTATTTAATGGATTAAAAGTAAAATCTCTGAATCCAATATAATCTAATATTTCCTGAGGGACAGGCCAGTTTACAAACATAACCCAATATCCATTTTAGGAATTCATAAACATATCAAACTGCCACAGAATTCATTCTTGGGTTTAACACAAGGTGCAAGAGTATAGAGCAAAATCAATGGATTTAGAGTTCAGTCCCTTGATCTTCCCAAGATGTTACTGAGGCCAGTCATCAAAGTTGTGACATTGTCCTTCTCTGGCCCCAATGTGATTGATCACTATTTCTATGGCTTGCAGCTCTTGTTGTAATATGCCTGCACAGACTTGTATGATATATTTACTAGATGTGTGCATATGCATGGTGTGCATTGTAATCTTGTTTATTTCATATATAGTTGGTTTATGTGCTCTGAGAAACAACAGTGCAGTAAGAAGATGAAAAGCTCTCCTCATCTGGACCTCCCACTTTATTGTGTTTATCATATATTTTGGTATATGAACATTAATATACACACAACACTAATCACCTTACCTGTTTCAATCAGGCCATAATTTTTAAACATTTACTGGAAACTTCATTTTAGTAAGGTAAAAAATTTATATGGATGGTGTTCAATATAGGGCTTTGCTTCATCCTAAAGTTATATATGAGAAAGAGGTGGAAGAAATCCAAAATAGTGCAATTACTTTCAATAAAACCCACTATTGCTTTGGCAAAACCAAGATTGCAGTTAGATAATCTGGTGATTCATTCTAAAAAGAAAAATTAATGAGCACTCATGGTCAGTTCACCTTGGTCCTCGAAGGAACCCAAGGAATCATTGACTCCACTTGGAAAATATACTCTTAGAGATTCTGCCATCAGACATTGGAAGCTTGATTATCCCTCAGAGTTGGGAATTACTTTAATATCTTTTGACCCTAAAGCCTGATGTGGGGCTCATTCATTGACTATTTTTATTTCTCAGGCAAAGGGAGCATATAGCATTACTGTACAGTTTTGTAAAAAGGAAAAGCTTTAGACTTATTTTAAAGAGATTTGGATTGTAAACTCAGGTCAGTTACCATATAACGTTTGACATTGGGTAAGTTATACTCCTCTGATCCTCAAATGTAAATAGCTTAGGAGGATTAATATAAACATACAAATTTTTATGCACTTTATTGAGGCAGCAATTCTTTCTTTTTATATATTATCTTCATTAGTCATTTAGCAACTTTATAAAGTTAAGCCTTTTTATTCCCATTTAATTCACAGAAAACATGATGCTCACAAATTTTAAGGAATTTAGCAAAAGCCTTCCTCAAGATTCTCACAGTCCACTTTTAACATATAATACTATGTAATTGTGGTGTAATTCTTTCCAAAAATTTCTTCTGCCAGTATTAGACTTGATGGGTGCTAACTAGACCCTTCATTAAAAGTTCAAAGAATGGTAGAAGCCATTCATACCCCTTACCATCTCCATTTTGTCTCCCACCTGTCTCTCCCAACATCACCCCAATCTTTTTTTTCATCTTCACTGATGGCACCTATTTATGACTGCCAAATGTAATTCTTGTTTCATAGTTAAGGTAATAATATCACCTTCCAAATAAGAAATTGATTCCATAATATAATCTGTCCCATGTTTTATTGCTTACAGCCACATACAAAATAAAAATTCTTACTTTATACCCAGTGAGTAGAAGTGCACATACACTCATAAGCACATGTTTAAAAATAAAAATAAATTAGAAAGTTAAGTATTCAATACTTCTTCTACCTTTTAAGAAAAAAATTCCTCTTTTTCTTTCTCCATTGATTGAAAAGCATAGGTGGGATAGAAATGGGAGAATATATTATTAATGATGTTACAATAAATAATTAGTATTACCAGTAAAATTTTACAAAGTACGAAATTGAAAATAAATTTCCTAAAAAAGGACATTTCTGAGAAAGTCCCTTATTTCATAGCAGATGGGTTGTAGGGCCAGGACTCATTTCTACCACATACATTTCACCTATATTCAATTTTATCTGTTATCAAAATTTCCCATGACTCTAGAAGCAATAGGTTTGAACAAATCATAAAGAGAAAAGAATGGACTTTCTGCATCCACAATTCAGAGTTAGTTGCAATTTAAATAATTGGCCTCACAGTTTGCTTTTGACCTCTGACTCTCTGTGTGGGTGGTTCATTGAACACTCCTTTGGGACTGGGTTGGGAGCAAGGATTACCTTGGAGCTCCAGAGGCTGAAAGCTTTCCTTAAGCATTGTAAACATATTTGAGTATTATGAAAATTATCCAATGCAGTGAAAAGCGAACCATTTAACTCATGTTTCTCTAAAAGAGAAAATGAAAAGAAAGCTGGCCTCAGTGGCATTTCTATGTCAGAGTGAATACTTTCTTCCATAAAAGATTGTTTTGGAACCATATTAAGAAACTTCTCCTATTTTTCACTACAGCTTTCTTGTGCCATGGAACCTCACGTTTTGTCTAACCCAGTGTTTCTGGGAATATCCATGTGAGTTCAGACCACAGCAAGAATCTCTTCTCTTCCATATTCCCCACTCCTCGTAATCTTATGCTATACAAAGGATTGATAAAGCAAAATGAAGTATAATTTGTATATTTTATCTAGACTTCATATGATCCAACTTCTAATTAAATTAAAGTTTCAGATATGAGAAATATACCTTATTTGGAAGTCATTTGTTTGCACTTAAGGTAAATGTTTCAGTCCATCTGAAATATTTTCTCCACATTACCTCTAGAAGACTGATATGATGGACTCCTTAATCAGTTTGTCTTGTAAAAAATGATGGTTCTCCTGGAGAGTATTTCCAGAATGGAGGATTGTGGTGCTCTAGGGTACCTAAGCATTCCCTGAGCACAATGTAACACTACAAAACTACTTTGTTATTCACAGAAGGGGAGAGTAACTACACCATCGTTTTGAGGCCAGCTTCAAAAATGTTTTACTTTTGGGAGTCCCCTTATTTGAAGGTTTAAGGTTAGTGGCATTGTTTATGGAACAGGGCCTAAGGTAAAGCTACACTTCATAACTCTTGTCCTGGGCTTTCAAGACCCACGGTGTCCATTGTTCATGACCCACAACCACATGCCTTCTCTTGTTTGGTGGTAAGTGATAGTGCAGAGCATCAGGAGGAAGGAACCTGAATTCTTTGATGAATTCTTAATCAAATGACCCTTGCTAACACTCTTCTTCCCCTTCCCTCTGTATGACTTTCTATGTCTTATTCTCTGACTCTTCTATCTTCCACCTTCCCTGGTTTATGCTCAAATCACTCTACTCTGACTTCATTGAATCCCTGGCCTTTCCTCCCTTCATAATTATTCATTATATATCTTGTTATGTGCTTTGATATTTATCCCACCATGAACTTTACCAAAATTGATATTACGATAAGGACAGGAACATTAGATGCAAGTTGGCATCATTCGATTCTGCCCCCCCAATTCTCTTTTCTTGTGGTGCAATATACATGGATGGATGGGATTTGGTTTTTCTATGACATGCAGTTTTGATGCTAGAAGGAGTGGCAAACTAGTGACATTCTGTCCTAGTTCTAGCCTAATTATATTGGGTGAAACTCTCTGCATTATGTGTCAAGGTTTGTATGTTAAAGAGAATAAGACATATGGCCCCAGGTACCTCACAAGAAAATGGGTGTGTAAAGTAATATAAGAAAAATTAAAACCTGTCTAAATGATAATTTCTTAGTACAAGAATAACATATAATTTATATAACAGTATTAATTTGTTCAATTCAAAGCATATTTAATTAGGATCACAGAAATAAAAGCTCCTAATAGGCAGAGCTAGATTTTCCTTTGGGAAGAAAAGAGAAGAATGGTACCAGAGATAGATTTTGCGGGCCAAATGTAATTTAAACTGGTTAAAATTTCAACAAGTAAAACTTAAGGATTTTAAAGAAGAGAAAATAGCACCCAATACTAGGATGCTTCCAAAATCATAGAGGTAGGATAGTCCAGGAGTGCTAGGAAGCCATGGCTGAATTCAGTCATAAAACTCGGAGGTGATGTTAGTCTGAGCCAAGGCATCCAAGTTGTTCAAGTGCTCCTTTCCTATCTTCATATCCTTAAATCTTCTCTTTGCTTATTTAAAGCAAGTTTAAATAGTTTTGCATGATGATAGCTTTCATGGCTGTCCACAAATTTATCTCTCAAAATTTTTCATTTATTATACATGTAGTTTTAATGAAGGTCATATCTATATTTAACTAAAATAATGTATGTTTCTTCCCTTATTACAATCTTTTCCTCACTTTTCTTAATTCACTGTGCCTCCTTCCAGAGCCAAGGACACACTGCTTTTATTTTTCTTCCATGGGCAATGTAAAAATATATGGAAATGAAGTTATAATTAATTCATTTTATATTTTATATTTACCATTGATAATTGGAATTACCATATAGAAATTTTAGTTATAATAAACTGGTATGATCCTACTGAAATCAGCTTTTGGGCTGGACTGAAATAATATTTGCATTTTCTGTAGATTATGTAGCTTTATTAGAATAAACTGACAATGTAGATTGCTAAATTTGAAATAGTCTCATCAAGAAAACCCATTTTAAGCTTACTGAATATCTGAAGTCCAAGTAATCAAGTTGGAAACTTCAGTTTCACATATTTAAAACCATAATTCCATTTCTTTCTCCTTTGTCGTCCTTATCTGTCCATTCAATTATTTCTCTATTATTTTTCTTGGAAGCTCTATGATTTGGAACAATTAATCTGTTATTATTTTACCTCATGTAGTCATGTGTAATCCTTGCATAATTATTGATCTTATCTAGAGGATAGTTTTATCCCTCCAATTCAACTCTAAAGAGTTTGAGAAAAGTTTTCTACTATACTTACTGCAGAACTGTGTAGGTTCTTAGTACATATGTTTACAGAATTGGTGATGTTATTGATTCCTTGATGGATTGGTGATTTGTCAGATAAAGATGTAGTAATTAGACAGGATGGTATAAAGATGTTAACTTCCTTAATTGAAGCCATAATATAACCATCAAAGGGAAAAAATTTGGTAAACTGATGAATAAAAATGAAAAGGGTGATTATGAGCTCAAAAGTAAATGATATAAAAAATTAACTGAGAAAAGATATGCATAATTCAATACAGACAAAATTTTAGAAATAAAAACATATAAAAATACTGTATTATAACCAGTACACAAAGATTTGAATATCATAATTTTAATTCTACTAAACAAGGGAGGAAGTTTGTGTTGAAAGTTTGAGTTTTATTAGAAATCTCTATCAGATTCTTATAATTTTATAAAATATTAATAATGAGGCAATACTCAAATACTTCTAAAAACACACTGAAAAATTTTTAATACTGTGTGAGAAAAAGTATGACTGTGATTGAGAAAATATGAATTTTGAAAGAACACTTTATTTTTCAACTTGTGGTTTACTGTAAACTTTGATAATTTATTATGGATATATATTACTTCTATAACTGAAATATTTTTAGTAAAACCTGATAAAACAAGATTGGAAGGGAAATTGTCAATATTTATCAAAAAATCTGAAGATATTCATATATTTTGTAACAATAATCCCATGGAATTTTATTTTCATGAAATTTTAAAACATAAGGAAAATGTAAAAATGAGAAGTGATTCATTGAAAAATATTTGATTGACAATTTGAAAAGAACTTAAATGAGTAATGATATGTACTAAAATTATAATATGAAAAGTTTACATGGGAATTTAAAAGTGCTGAAATGGATAAATATGTTACAGATTTTCTTTAATTACATGTAAAAATGGTGTTGTTGTTAACAACTAAATGAAAATCAAAATGCATGATAAAAATATAGGATGATTGCATTTACACACATATGTATCTATAGTATAAGAAATAGAATAAAACAATGGAAAAATATCTGCCTGGGGAAATTCAAAAATACATTTTTACAATTATGTTTAAATAAAAATCATTGGAAGAAAACATGTATCTGTGGCAGATACATGAAAGAGAATCATATTTGGATAAATGCATTATTCAGTTTATATAGATGTAAGAAGTGGTCCACATTGTAGGATTAATAAGAAGTGAAACTCAATATCATGCATCTAGCATGAAATTTGGAAGATTTTGCATGCATAGCAATTTTCCTGTATAATGCCAGCCCCAATGATTTATTCAAACCTTTCACCATCATTTCAACATTTCTATCCTAAATGACAGTGATAGTAAAATTATGGCCACATTGAGCCAAAAGTTGGAGTAATAATTTCCTCTGAAAGCATAACAAAATCAAAATATTGAAGTGGTCAAAAATAATGGATACAAACTGGTTTCAATATCAGGAAATGTTCTTTTCTCAAGACGGAAACTGCAAACTTAATATTTTTAATATATAGATATATTAGTTTTCAGTTGAGATGCAATATCCATGCATATATATCATATTCATATGCATACAATTAATAAGTGCCTGTAAGAATCTGCAATTTTTATATGAAGTAAAGTTTAAAGGCATTAAAATGACTTGCTCTAAATGATACAGAAAAGTCAGAGTTTATTAGACTTTTCCAGAGAGCACAAACAATGACATGATTTAAAAAAAAATAAAAAAATTCTAAGTTCCACACAGGAAGATTTCATAGATAAAACATGGTCATTAACATTTTTTGAAAGGTTTCAATGTGATTTTAATGCATAGAAAACTTTGGGAACCACTGAAATACAGTTTTCATAGAATTAGAACTATGAGAGGTATCAAAAGCACAAGTCTTCTGCCCTTGCCAAATCACAACTATCTCAATTTTTTGGTAGATAAACTATTTCTCAGTTGCAGCCTTTCTAAATTTATTGTAACCCTGGATATGAATAGCAGTGTGAAGGAGTTCATTCTGTTTGGGTTAACACAGGATATTCTAAAAAAGGAAGTAGTGTTTGTGGTCTTCTTGTTTCTCTACCTGGCAACTCATTTGCAAATGTAGTTATTGTGTTGACCATCAAATACAGTCAGAGGCCTGGGAACCCAATGTACTTCTTCCTTTTCTATTTATCCTTTGCTGATGCATGTTTCTCCACAAGAATGGCATCCAGGATACTTTGTCTGAGAAGAAAATTATCTCCTATAATGACTGCATGGTCCAGATTTTTGCAATCCACTTCTTTGGGTGCATGGAGATTTTGGATATCATTCTCATGTCCTTTGATCAGTATGTGGTCATTTGTAAGCCACTGCAGTACATAAGCATCATGAGCAGACATGTGTGTATTATAATGGTGAATCTGGCCTGGGTGGTATCTTTTATCCATTCTTCAGCACATATTATCTTGGCTTTGAAATTACCCTTCTGTGGTCCTAAAGTTATTGATCACTATCTCTGTGATATGCAGCCATTGTTGAAACTTGCCTGCATGGACACCTCTATCATAAATCTACTCATAGTCTTTAATAGTGGAATCATATGCATGGTGAGTTTCATAATCCTGATAATCTCTTATATTTTAATCTTACATTCTCTGAGTAACCAGAATGCAGAAGGAAGAAAGAAAACCCTCTCCACCTGCACCTCCCTTTATTGTGGTTATCTTTACATTTGCTCTGCGCATATTCATATACACTTGCCCTCCAATCATATTTCCAGTGGATACAATGCTGTCTGTGTTTTACACTATACGCACACTCTTGCTCAACCATCTGAATTACACTATGAGGAATGCAGAAGTTAAAAATGACATAAGAAACTTATAGTGCAACAAAATGTGAGCTGAAGCAGCAGAATAGAAGATATCACTTGCAATTTCTGTACGTGTTTTAATAAAATTGTTTGATAGAAAAGAGTAAATGTGCTCATCCCGACAGAGATAATATAATCTTTTCTTAGTAGGAATGTTAGGCAAGTAGGCAAAATGAGCACAAAGCACAGAAACCCAGTTAATTTTGAGACAAAGTCACGTAGATGACATTACTTTAAGTGCAGGAAGTTTTGTGGGAGCCCAAAACAGCTCCACACTCTATTCTTTGAATTGCAGCTTCTCAGCCAGATCTTGTTGCATCTAAAGCTTTATCTCCCTCTTTGTACATAAAGCTGGCTTGGAATTTTCTCCTGCATGCTTTTGTTCCAAGTCTAATAATTCTTTCTTGATTTATGACTGATCCATTTTGTTAACAATTCTGTTCTGGCATACTGAGTCTGAATCATATCTTATCTTCTAGCAAAAAGCCACCTAAAAGTCACTCCAGGAAAACTGTGAG
>JAQZBX010100375.1:0-11372 GCA_029593785.1 Cabassous unicinctus | reverse complement strand
AAAAAAAAAAAAAGATTCACATTTGTAGTAGTTTGAGCCTTCTATGGACTCCAGAAAGACTATATTCTTAGAGTTAATCCATTCCTGTGGGTGAGGACCTATTGTAGGTGGGACATTTTGATTAGGTTACTTCAGAGAAGGAGAAACCTGGGTGGGTCTTAATCCTCTTACTAGAAGCCTTTATAAATGGTTGAATACAGAGAGAAACACCCAGAATCACAGAGAGAAAGCCACTGATGCCAGGAGCTGAAACAAGGAAACCCAGAGAGAAGGGAGAGACCAGTAGACACTATCATGTGCTTTGCTATATGACAGAGGAGTCTAGGATTGCTGGCATTCAGTCTTGAGGGAGAAAGAGCAGCCTGATGATACTTTAATTGGGATGCTTTCACAACTTCACAACTTCACAACTGTAAACTTGCAAGTTGATAAATGCCCATTGTAAAAGCCAACCAATTTTGGTATATTGCATCCAGGCAGCCTACCAAACTGAAACAACATTTTAGAAAATTACTCTGATAGCATGTGTGCAATTGATAGTAGAAAAACCACATATTTATGCTACTATTGTCCAGTGAGTAATGAGGACCTAATGGAAGACAAAGTTAAAGGGAAAGGAAAGAAAAAGACAGAAAATATTTAGTGAAGAAATTCATGGTGACCAGCTAAATGTGGAGGTGAAGAAGACATAAGAATTCAGGAAGAATATCATGTTGCTAGCACTGACAATTGAAGAAAATTTGATATTTTATCAGAAATGTGAAAATTAAGCAAAGTTTGTCAAATGATAAGAGGGCTGAAATGTTCTCCATAATATTTATAATAGTTTTCCTAAAACTGTATGGCATTTAAAAAGCAATATTTGCATATTGTATTGATAAAATGGAATAATAAGTTATGTCTTCATAGATTTCTGGCATCTACACACAGCACAAATATAAAAATATTTATAAATGTTTCCATTTCTTTTTAATGCTATTTTCTTGTTTTATGGATTTTTTAGTTTCCTAGTCTACTCACAGTAGATATCATGAAATGTTTTCAGTCTAAGCAATGGGGATTTATTAACTTACAAGCTTAAAATTTTGAGGCTATGAAAATGTCCAAATCAAGTCAACATCAAGACAATGCATGGAAAAGCACATAGTGGTGTCTGTGGGTCTCTCCCTTCTCTTCCAGGTTTCATTGCTTTCAGCTTCTTGCTTTCATGGTTTTCTCTCTTTGTATGAATTCCATTTATAAAGGACTCCATTAGGAGGATTAAGACCATTACTGAATGAGGTGGGTCATACCTTAACTGAAGTAGCCTCATCAAAAGATCCAACTTACAATGGATTTACATTCACAGGAATGAATTAACTTTAAGAACATGATTTTCTGGTGTACTTACAGCTTCAAACCACCACACACCACACTCTGGAGTGCCAAAAGTTTTGTTCCTTTTGTATGCAAAGTACATTCATTCCATCACAACATCCTAAAAGCCTTAAGTCATTTCAGTAACAATGCTAAGTACAACTTTCATCAAAATCAGTTATAGGTGTGATCTATCATGGGGCATAATTATGTTACAGCTGTCTGTGGACCTGTGAAACTTAGAGAACAAGTTATCTGCCTCCAGGATAAAAAGGATGAACAAGCATAGGATAAACAATCCTGTTCCCCATAAGGAGAAACTGGAAGGAAAACAGAGGTCACAGTTCCCCAACAATTCTGAAACCCTACAGGGCATACCTGATTCAATTTCAAGGTCTGAGAGTCATCTTGTGGAAACATGCTTTGTCTTCTGGGCCTAATGAAGTGGCAGCTCCACCACTTCCAAATACTTGCACAGTGGCCATGATCTCCCTGAACACTGTGGTAAAGGCTCTACCCTTTTCCAGTATCGGGATGGCAGTCAGGCTTTAGGCTCCACTCTTATCAAGCATTGGGGTGGGAGCCAAGGTCTCCACAATCCTTGGGGAAAATGCTCCACACTCTCTGAAGACCAAGGCAGCAACACTCTTCCTGAAAAACCAGGGTGGAAGGTCTGCCCATTCCAAGTGCCAAGGCAGACTTACCCTTTCCACACACATGAGGGGATCAGGTCTCTCGGCCTGAGAAGATGTATTCAGTCCAGACCTCAGCTTCCATGGTTTTGCTCTTGAGGTGATATTTCCTGTTCATACTGAGCTCACAAAATGCTTGTTAGTTTTGCATATAATACATGGGGGCCAAGTCATCAGACTGTAGGACTTTAAATAGCTCCTTCTTGGATAACTGCACCTCCTAACCCAGTTTGACCTGAAATGGTTGACTGGATCCATGTTCACTTAAACCCTCACATGGACAACTATTCTTTGGGATTCATTTTCCAGAAGCTCAGAATTTTCCAAACCATCAATTTCTCGTTTCTTTGTGCCCAAGAGTTCCATCCACAGCTTATCCCTTCTTGCATTTAACTATAAGCTGCAAGGAGAAACCAGGCTACACTTTCCACACTTAGCTTTGAAGTCTCCTTAAGTAAATATCCAACTTCATCACCCTCAAATTCTGCCTTTCATCCAACAGCAGAACTCAATTTTGCCAAGTTCTCTGACACTTTATACCAATGATTTTTTCTTCTAGTTTCTGATAACACGTTCATCATTTCTGTCTAAGGCCTCATCGGAAGTACTTTTAGCATCCACATTTCTACCAACAGTCTCTTCAAAGTAAACCAAGCCTTTTCTATCAAGCAGTTCACAATTCTTCCAGCCTCTACCAATTATCCAATTTCAAATCCATTTCTACATTTTTTGTATTTGCAATAGCGGTAGCCCACTCTCCTGGTACCAAAATCCATTTTAGTTTCATAAATGCTCAAATGAGATATCATGAAATGGTTTCAATGTTAACAGTGGGAATTTATTAGCTTACAAAGTAATGGTTTTGAGGCCAGGAAAATGCCCAAATCAAGGCATCATCAAGATGATGGTTTCTTTCTGAAGATTGTGTGCCAGTTATCCTTGGCTCTTCTGCCACATGGCAGCGCACAGGGCAGCATCTGCTGGTGTCTCCCTTCTCTTCCCAGGTTTCATTGCTTTCAGCTTCTTTTTCCATGGTTTTCTCCCCCCAACCCCTCTCTTCATTCCATTTATAAATGAGTCCCATAAGAAGATTAAGACCCATCCTGAATGAGGTGTGTCACACCTTAACTGAAGTAGCCTTATCAAAAGATCCTTTTTACATTAGCACATAACATGCAGAACTGTGTGGGAGAGTGTGGTCTACAATGTGAACTATGGTCCATGCTTAGTGACAAAGCCGCAGGATGTGTATATCCATTGCAGGTGATGTGCCACACTAATGAAAGATGTTTATGTGGGATGTTATGGGAGGTGTGGGAGGTGGGGAACATGGAAATCCCTGTAATTTTTGTGTAACATTTATGTAATCTAAGCATCTTTTAAAATAAAAAAAAATAAAATAAAAAATAAAAGATTCTATTTACAATGGGTTTACGTCCACAAGAATGGATTAGATTTAATAACATGTTTTTTGGGGGTACATGCAGCTTTAAATAAGTACATGGAATTTCTACAACTTATCAGTCCCCTTTTAATGAACATTATTTTTCAGTTTTTGACTATGAAAAATAAGGCTACAAGGAATATTAATTTTTTTCTTGCAATATTTTATATTATCTATTGAATGTCATGTAACTCTTTTGTAGGATTTATCCCATTATTTAATATGGTTTAATGTTAGTGTAGCTAGCACTCTATTTTTATTTCAATTTTAAAGTTTTAATTGCTAATATATAGATACACAGTTGATTTTTGTATATAGATCTTGTTCCCTGCAATCCATCTAAATTCACTTATTTGTCCTACTTTCTCCCCCTTAGTTTTTCTACAATGTGTATGAAGACATGCTACTTTCTATCTTCTTTTCATATTCAGATAGTTTTTATTGATTTTTTCTTTCTTTATTATATGGTTTACAATCTCTAGTACAGAACAAAATAGAAGTAATGAGTGGACACACTTGCTTTGTTTTTTATCTTATGGTGAAAACATTCATTTTGTCACTATTAAGTGTAATATTGGCGGTAGGGTTTTCATAGATACTATTATTATGTTGAGTAAGTTCCATTCTATTCCTAGTTTGCTGAGTCTTATTAGGATATGATGTTGGATTTCTCACATGATTATTCAACACTGATTGAGATCATTTTTTAAAAATTTCATAGTCTATTAATGTGGTCAATTACTTTGTTTTATATTAATACATAAAATCAAACATAAATTACTAGTGTGACCCTCACTTGATCATGGTATATTTTTGTTTACTGTTTGATTAAATTTGCTGGTACTTTGTTCAGAATATTTGAGGAATATTTGCCTCTAGTTTTCATTTCCAGTTATTTCTTCGTTATTGTTGCTATTGGTATCAGGATAATCCAGACCTCATGAAATAAGAGTACATTTTCTCACTACTTAAATATTTTGTAATAGTTTGTGAGGATTTTTTTTTATACTTTCCTTAAATATTTGGGAAAAATCACTATGGAATCTGAAGGTTTCATGAATTCAATTTCTGTAGGAAGTACAGGGATAACCAGGCTATTTTTTTCTTGAGTGATATTAAAAGTTATTTTTTTTTGTTTAATGACTTTTTCTATTTTATTTAAATTGTTGAATTTATTGGCATATAGATTTTTCTCAAAACATTTCATTATAATCTAATCTTGGTTTTGACTGAATATTATTTTTTTCTCTCTGAACTCAAGATTTTTTTCTTCTCTTTACTTCATTTTTCTTTTTCTCTTTACCAAAATTCTTAAGGCACAAGCTGAAATTATTGCCTTGAGACTTTCAATAAATACCAATTAACTGTCTGCTTACTGTGTCTGCTCACTGTGTCTGCTAGTCTTCTTTAGGAGGTACTGGGAACAGAACCTGGGACCTCCCATGTGGGAGGCAAGTGCCCAACGTTTGAGCCACATCCACTCACTGCTGGTTGTGGTGTCTGCTCATTGTGGTATCTTCTCTGCTTGTTGTGGCATCTGCTTGTTTCAGTGTCTGCTCTGCTTATTGCAGCATCTGCTCATTTTGGTGTCTGCTTGTCTTCCTTATGAGGCACTGGGAACCAAACTTGGGACCCTCCATGTGGGAGGCAGGCACCCAACTGCTTGAGCCACATCTTTTCCCTTTCTATTTTACTTTATTTTATTTTACTTTCTTATTTTTGTTAATTCCTTAATGTGGAGGGATTTGGGACGATGTTCACTCTGACTGCTTCAGGCTGAGAAGGGTCATAGGTACTATGGCCAGATGAAAGGAATTGTTTTGCTTGCAGTTGAAGACACTCCTTGTTTTGGGGGTGGTACTGGTCCATCACACTTTTGTTAGCTGTCCAGTCCAAGCCCGAAGAACTGGAGAATAAGAGTTGGCCACAACCCTGCTGAGTTTCAGGGCTCAACTGGAATGTGTACAATCCAAGAATATAATTCTTTGTGAAACATACTTAACAGGTAAATTGAAAATTATAGGTACAAATCAAATGAGTAGAAGAATCATGATTTTGATATTTATAATGGGTATAACATTTATATTATATTGAGGGAGACAGATTTTCATTTATCCTCAGATAGGCCCGCTGAGAAGGTTTTGATTTCATGAGGCTGTATGGCTTGCCTATGTTGTCCTGATGTCCCTGGAGCCCTCATGAGCATTTTTGTTTGAGGCTTTGCTTACTGTAGTGGTTTGTGAAGTCTGCCTGAGACCTGCATAAATGTAACCTCCAGAATGACCTCCTGACTCACTTTGAAATCTTTTAGCCATAAAACTCTATTTTATTTAATATTTCTCCTTTTTAGTAAAGGATTTTCTCCAAATGCATCTCTGATTAATGGTTGGTAATAATCCCTTGGTGCCAGGGATTATTCCTGGGAGTCATGTTCCACACGGTGGAAGATAATGAGTTTACTTGAAGATTATTGGTTTTGTTATTTTAGTGTTTTCTATAGAATTAATGATAAGCTGAATATCTCTTCCACTAATCAAAGTTTAACTTCAAATAATAGTTATGAATTGACATACAGACTAAGAATAAAGTAATTGCACTTTATCTCTCAGCTTTTATGCCAATGTTGTCATATATATTTTATTTATGCTGATGTTATAAACTACAAAATACATTATTATTATATTTTCTATTTGTCTATTATCTTTTACGGATAATTAAATAATAAAATTCAATCATATATTTACCAAAGTAGTTACCATTTTTGTGTCCTTTATTCTTTAGTACAGGCTCATATTTTCATCTGGTATAATTTTTCTCTTCCTGAAGGGCTTCCTTTAACATCTCTTTTAATGTAGTTTGATTATGATAAATTATTTCAGCTTTTGTATGTGTAAAGCATTTTTATTTCATGTGTACTTTTCAAATATATTTTTTTCTGTGTATAAATTCTTGATTGGCTTCCTCCATCCTGCCCTCCCTCCATCCCTTCCTTTCTTCTCCCTTCTCTCTTTCTTTCTATTTCTGCATTTTAAAGATGTTCTTCCATTTTCCTCTCACTTACATTGTTTCTGATCAGCTCTCATCCTCAATTCATTTCTCTGCACTTAATGTGTTTTTGTTCTTTGTCTCCCTAAAGATTTTTTCTTTGTAACTGGTTTTTTAAAAACTCGAGTATATTTGCATTTGTATAGTTTTCTATATGTCAGTTATGATGTGCTTGGTGTTACTGAGCTTTGTGGGCATGTTCATTTATATTTTCCTTCTCATTTGGGAAATTTTCAGCCTTTGTTTTTCAAATATCTTTTCTGATACCTCTCTCTCCTCTTCTTCTGGGTCACAAATTACATTTATATTAAGCTGTTTAATGTTGTCCCATACCTCAGTGCTGCTTCCTCTTATTTTTGGTTCCTATTTTTCTTTCCTGTGCCTCCTTTTGGATTTTTTAGCTATGTCTTCATGTTCTTCAATATTCTAATGTGCAATGTCTAATCTTTTGTTAAATGCACCCAGTGAATTTTTCATCTCATATGTTGCAGTTTTCAACACTTTAATTTCAATTTGGATCTTTTTCCTTTACCTTTGATGATTCTTTTTAAATTGTTGAATATATGGAATGCAGTTATCATAATCGTGTTACTGTTCTAGTCAACTAATTCTAATATTTGTGCCAGTGTTGAGTCACTTTCAATCAGTTAACTTTTCTCCTGATTATGTATTGTCTTTTCCTGCTTCTTTGTATGTCCGTTAATCTTGGATTACATTTCAGACATTATGAATTTTGCATGTTTGGGATCTGGATATGTTTGTTTTCCTATAAATGATCTTGAGTTTTGTTCTGGGATACAGTAAATTAATTGGAAATGGTTTGATCATTTCACATCTTACTTTTAAGATTTTTTAGGTGAGGCCAGAGCAGTTTTAGCCTAGGCCTAATTATTCCCCATTACTGGGAAAAAATGCTTCTCATTTACTTTACCCAATGTCACATGAATTATGAGGGTTTATAGTCTGGCTAAAGGAGACAGCCACTGTTTCTTGTTCTGGATAAGTGCCAGGTATGATTTATTCTAATCATTTTTGGATATTTATTTGCCCTGCCTCATGTAGTTTTCACAAAGTCACTGATTAATAATCTTCTGCATACTTGCCAGGGGCCATTAGTATATCTCTAGGATTCTCTCTTCTCTCTGCATCTCTTTCCTCTTCAAAACACTGTTTTGTGCACTCTATATGCCTTGTAGTCCCTAGACTTCCAGCTTCTTCACTTCATATCAGGGCTCTCATTAGTTTCTCCTCCCAGCACATGGTCAGCAAACTCTAGAATGTAAGCCAGGGCAACTGTGCTGTTCATTTAGATTATTTTCTGTTTTTCCTGAGTCACTGTCCTTCATTATCTGATGTCCAGTACTGTGAAAACTGACTTTCTTTTAACTATATATATATATAATATATATATTTCAGTTTTGTTTATATATATTTTTTGTTGTTGTTTTAAGCTGGAGAGTAAATCTGATAACTCTGATCTTTATTTGGCCATTAGTGGAAATTCCCATATATTGTCTTTAACCAATTTCTTGTATTCAATTTCCAGATGATAGTTATTATCTCTTTGTATAATATTTTATGCATGAGGATTCCAAACCCAATCACCTTTTTCTGAATTTTAATTTTTCCCACCTCCTGCCTGTCACCTTTATATGTAGACTAAAATTAGACACTATACTGGTCACTAAATTTCCCACCTTAGCTACAATATCAACTGTATTAATTTTTTTTCATTTTGTGTGAATTTTTAATTTTAATTTTTTTTATTTGGGTAGTTGAGGGTTTACAAAAGCATCATGCAGAAAGTAAAGAGTTCTTATATAACCCCCTTTCACACAAACAATTTTCCCTATTATTAACATTTTGCATTAATGTGGTATCTTTGTTACAATTCATGAAACAATATTATTATATTTATGTTAGTAACTTTAGTACACTATTTACATTAAGGTTCTCTCATTGTGTTGTACAGTTTTAGGGGTTTGCATGTGTTTGTGTGCATGTTAATTTTCAATAGGTATATTTCCTCAATAAGTATTCTCTGGATTGCAATAATGTAAGATCCCAATAGGGATCATTCTTCACACTATTTAGTAAATTCTGCATCTTGTTTTTGGCTTCCTGATAATAGCAACTGCTGTTTTAGCAATTGCTAAATTTACAGTTAAAGAGGATGATTACATGAGATATCAATAGGTATCAACTATTATTGGAAGGAATTTGAATAGCAACAATTTAGTAAATTATCTCACCAAGCACTGAAAACACATTAAGGTGCTTGAGAAGAAGGTCATCAAGCATATTAAGCTATGAGAAGGGTAAAAATACCTTTTCTATGGCTTTCAAACCAACTATATTTCCACTCTGAAATGCAGAATTGTGATGATCATGTGTTTGCAGCTTTCAGTTAGATAATAGTGGAGAACTTCAAACCTAGAGCAAGAAAGGAATTTATTGGAAGTGTTTGGGTGAAGCAATGTTCAGTGTCAGAGACAATTTTAAAAAGTGCATCTCTTCACCAAGTTTATTTCTTTACTAGTAATTGCAATTTGGAGTCAAATCAGAATATTCGAAAACCACATTCATGTGTAACTGTAACTCCAAAAAAACAAACAAACAAACAAACAAAAAACAACCTTAGGAATGCCTGCATAAACTGAGGTTTTCAGATTTTGGCTAGTACATTATCAGAAGTCACCAGGAGCTAGGTGATGGAGAATCTGATAGTTATCCCTGGCTAGTTCCTGCCAATAATCTTAACTCATTACCACAAGGTGGTTTGAGTTTAATTGAGTTTTAATGTTTCTACTTTATCAAAACGTGACTCTGTTTCATTTAGTTAGGTCCTCAGAAACAAGTTAAATATTTAAGAAGACTTAATATAAATTTATGATCCAATAATATGAATCATTTTAAACATTATAATTAAACATATTTGTGAATGTTAAAGATTTGCATTCATTTTATCAACACCTTCTCAATAAAGAATGTGGCAACATAATCCACCTACTATTTACTAGAAACATAGTGTCTATCCTGCTTCTGGACATTGAAATCAGTTTGGTCATTGTGCTTGGAATAATGTAGAGTATAATCTACAGAATTACAAAACTGATTTTCATGATTTGCTAACATGAAATCACTAGAAAAGTGGCACATGCAGAAAACTGACTCCACTACTCAAATACTGTTTTTCAGTACAGTGTTAATGACGTATCTGCTATTATCATCCTACTGGTGTTACTTTTGAAAAACTTTGCGTTTGCAAAGTGGTACAATGCATCACATTTTCTCTAGTACGTAAAGATAATGATCATTTTACTTATCTCTTTCTTCCTCTATTTGTTGTACTGTCCCCTGACCTCCAGGTTCCACTAACATGACATACTATTATTATATTTATTTATATTTTCAAGACTATGCTTTTTTTTTTTATTATTATGCTGTTTCAGATCCTATCATCTCCATCCTCTTCTCATTCTACTGGCATCTATTTAGGGAACTCTTATCTCAACAACACCATAAGTGTCTCCATTACTTTCATGGTCCTATCACTTGGGTTTCTTAAGTCTTAACTACACATACTGGGAGTCATATTAGACACTAAGATATCATGACACAATAGCCATTTACCATTTTGTGTTCTCAGATTGTTTTTCCTTAAAGTGCTATTTGATCTCTCTTGCTTTTACTCCTTCATCAACTTTCTGCTTTCTACCATGAAAGGCCCATGAAATTTGCACTATGAATTTCTGCAGAAAAGAAATGATTTTAGGGCCATGACTTTAATATGATGTGTAGAATAGATGTAGAACACATGCATTTTATTGACAAAATGCCAGGGTTCTATACTTTGGAAGAATTAACCATTTGAAGCTTCAATTTACTCATCTGGTAGATGAATAATCTAGAGTAATTTAATACCACTTAGAAGGTTATCATAATGGTTACATTAAATAACACATGGTATAACCACATACCATGAATATGGCTCATAGAAATGCCCAATAAACCTTATGTGTATAATATATACAATTATTCCTAATATTTTTCCTCATCAATATCAAACCCCCTTTTCTATGGATCTTCTCTATTTTAGCTGTGAAAGCAAATTTTTCTCTCATGAGTGTGCTGTAAGGGACAAAATAGTAATTTTCAAATGCAAATTTGCTGTGAAGATTAAAATGTTTCTATCCTATTAGAAAATCTCAAGATATTAAAATTCTTCCTGCTCATACCTGAGTGGGTTGGTGGGTTTACAACCGTATTTCATAGTAATATATATTAAGACTTTCTAGCTTTTCTTCTAAAAAGCATCATATTTTGGATGTCATCTAAGAGCATGTTGTAGGGAAAGGTGGAGATAACATGGAAGGCATATAAATTTTTCTAATAAAATTCCTTGGCACTGCTCTGGGATTTGCTGGTCTGTTTCTTTCTCTAAAAGCTGTTGTACTCCACTGCTCTGTCTTTGCTCAACCATTTCCTCAGATGATCTTGTGCTGAGAAGCCAATACTAGAGCACAGCACATGAAGAAAAAAGCAGAATTCCAGAAAAGAGCCAGTGAAAAGATCTGGAGGATCAAATATATACAATTAGCAAACTGTATATCAGACAATGAAATCTTAATAGAAGTTTCAATAAATATACATTTTCAAGTCATTATACAAAAGAAGAATAGGTATTTTCACTCCTAAAGGATTCTGCAGTAACAGTCATAGAAATAGTTAAAATAAAAGAAATAATTTGAAAATGTCACTTAATTCAGGGTAGAGTGTAATGAAACAACTCTCCCAGGGCCAAAATTACTCCCTGTGAGTGAGTTAAGCACACA
>JAQZBX010100374.1:0-11371 GCA_029593785.1 Cabassous unicinctus | reverse complement strand
CCCTTGACCATAGATGTGAGGGTCTATTTCTGAGACCACAATTTGTTTCCATTTGTCAATATGTCTATCTTTATGCCAGAAGCATGCAGTTTTTACTACTGTAGCTAATTAATATTCTTTAATGTCAGGATGTGAAAGTCTTCTAACTTCATTCTTTTTTAAGACATCCTTGGATTTTGGAGGCCATTTCCCTTCCAAATAAATTTGATAACAGGCTTTTCTATTTTTGAAAAAAAGTTGTTCAGATATTGATTGGGATTACTTGAATCTGTAAATAAGTTTAGGTAGAATTGATTTCTTAACAATATTTAGTCTTCCAGTACATGAACATAGACTATCCTTCCATATATTTATATCTTCTTTGGTTTCTTTTAGCAATATTTTTTAAGTTTTCTGAATGCAGATCCTTTATGTCCTCAGTTAAGTTTATTCCTAAATATTTGATTATTTAATTATTGTTATAAAAGGAATTTCCTCCTCCGATTGCTCATCAGTAGTTCATAAAAATGCTACTGAATTTTCCATATTAATCTTGTATCTTGTCACATTTCTGAACATGTCTGTAAGAACTAATTGAACTAAAACTAGCAGCTCTGTTTGGGATTTTTGGAATTTTCAAGTTATAGGATCATATCATCAGTGACTAGCAAAAGTTTTATTTCTTCATTTCCTATTCGATTGCCTTTTATTTCTCTTTCTTGTTTAATTTTTCTAGCTAGAACTTCTAGCACAATACTGAATAAAATTGATGACAGTGGACACTTTTATTTAGGGTTTTTTTAACAAATGAATTTTATTGATACATGTTAATAAATCATAAATCCATCCAAAGTATACAATCAAAGGTATTTAGTAAACACACATAGTTGTGCATTCATCACTTCAGTCATTCTTAGAGCATGCTCATTAGTCCAGCAACAATAACACAATATCAAAAAACAAAAGCCAACCAACCAAACAAAACTCATCACCTCTCAATCTCTCTATGCTTCCCCTGCCATACATAGATGCTATTCTGTTTCCATCTCTCTAGTATACATTTGCATTTATATTTTATAGAAAACAGTCTTATATATGAAATATCACCCATATTCATATTTTACATGTTGTTTCACTATGTTAAACAGTCCCAAGTTACATTTTTTAGCTTTCTTTCTAGTAAGTTAAATGTCCTTAGGTTTCCCTTTCAACAACTCTCATACCTATTTAATAGCTTTGCTAGTCATCAACAATATGATGTGCTTTCAACATTTTATTTCATTTCCAAAGATTTACAAACAATATTTTCACCAGTTCTGCACAGATTAACCATCAGCTTTCCATTCTCTACCTTCATTCTATTTTCTGGTGGCCTGTATTCTAATTATTAATTCCCTGAGTTTACATATATATTTAGTTCATAATAGTACAATCATACATTATTTGTCCTTTTCTATATAGCTTGCTTCACTCAACATATTGTCCTCCAGGTTCATCCATGTTGTCATATGCTTCACGACTTCATTTCTTCTTACTGTTGCATAATATTCCATCATGTATATATCACACAAATTTTTTATCTATTCATCAGTTGATGGACACCTAGTTTGTTTACAACTTTTACATATCGTGAATAACGCGGCTGTGAACTTCAGTGTGCAGATGTCTATTCGTGTCACTGCTCTCAGTTCTTCTGGGTATATAACTAGTATGTTATTTCTGGGTCACATGGCAAGGCTTTATTCAACTCCCTGTTTAAGGTTCTCTTTTAAACTCAAATCAAGGTTTTAGGGATTCATTCACGTGGATTGGTATATCAATATTTTTTCTGTTTTATTTAAGTAATATATTTTATAAATATTTCAAAATTATTTACTCATTTTCCTTTATTTCTCATCACCAATAACATTTTTTGTTATATTGAATAAATCTGCTATGAATATTCTTTTACATATTTTTTCTTTATTAGAGTATTTGTGGGTTTACAACTTGTACCAATTTCCTATTGTTGCATGCCTTCTGTTCTCATGGCTACATCATTATGACTGGACTCAGTGGTTCATAAGATAGGAAAACTTTAATTTAGTAAGAAACTCCTGAACTGTTTTGCAGGATATTGTTAACATTTGTCACCAAATATTGCAACTGAAAAGGATAACAGATTAGGTTGAACAAAATCCTCAAAATAATTTGGGGTTGCCTAGCATATTAATTTAAAAAAATTCCTGTGGTGTGTAGTAGCATATAATTATGGGTTCACTTAGCATTTCCTTTGAAAATATATGGATGACCTACTGAGCCATTAATCAAATCCAAATGAATATACAGGAGTTAATTATGTAGTCTGGTCTCTGGCCACAAAGAGGTTCATTAGATTAACAACAACAAACATTTTGGAAATTGCACATCATGAATTTAAACAGTCTGTGACCCCAAAGAAATAACAAGTAAAATGTCAAAATATTTTGGATTTGAACGATAGTGAAAATACAACATATAGAGATATTGGTATATAAAAACCAGCCACAGAAGTTTAAAATTGTAAATGCTTACCCACGAAAAAGAAAAGAGTCTAAAGATAAATGACCTCCATTTCCTAATCCAGAAAACTGTAGAAACAAGAACAAAATGACCCTCCAGTAATTAGAAAGACAAGAGTAATGAAGAAAAGATTAGAAAGCAATGATAGGTGAAAAAGAGCTGTACAGCACAAAGTGTAAACCATAATGTAAACTGCAGATTTTGGTTAGTAAAAATGCTTCACTATTGATTCATCAATTGTAACAAATATACCAAATTAATATATGATGATGATGATAGGGGAGACTATGTGTAGATGTCAGTGGAGTTTTATGGGAATTCCCTATACTTTCAGTGTGATTTTCATGTATACGAAAAGTTCTCTAAAATAAAGTTTAAAATTACTAAAAAAATAAAAATAAAATTAATCTATTGAGTCTCACATGAAAATTGGAATTTTTAAAAATTTGTGTCTTCCACCAAAACTTGACAGTTTCTCAAAATTTAAAGAGCTATATGACAGAATTCTTAGTGATATTAATAAATATAATTTATTTCAGTATTATTTAACGAAATATGTGATATTTGGAATATCAACATCACTCAATGAAATAATATTTTCCAGATGAATAAAACAGGAAGTTACAAAATCACTCATGGGTAAAAAAAAAAATCAAAGTGCTAAATAGATCAATAAATTTAAATGTAACTGAATATGAAAACTGCATTAATATGGTTTCAGAATTAAAATCCCCACTATTTTCAGGAAATCATCAATTGTTTCATTTTAGTGTAAAATAGAGTATAAAAACACTATTAATGATGATTTGAAAGTATTTATCAATCATTCCTTTAGTTTTCTAACAATATATCTTTCTGAGGCCACACTTTCTCATATAATTTAACCAAAACATCTTTCTACAGAATGAATGAAGCAATATTTATGAGCTTTCAGCTGTCTCCAACTATGCCTGGAATAAGAAATATTCACAAGTGCAAAATTATGTCTTTCTTCTCACTGATTTAATTTTAGATCTGGAAATAAAATATTTGTTCATAAAGAAGGGTTTTTTAAATTAATATATAAGGTATTTATTAGTTTTAATAATTTTAATAAGGATATATGTCCATCAGTTATAATTTCTAATATAGTAATTTCTAATATAAATAAACCACATTAATATAGGTCCCTTAGAATTACATATTTAAATTATAAAATTAAAAATTTTAGAGTATAAATAATCCCAGAAAGCAGGAAAAATATTGAAAACTGATGATATATGTAAATTCTGTTTAATTATATTTGCAAAATTGGAATGAACCTGAGGTAATCTATTTTGAATGTGTTTGCCTGCCATTATCTTCTTTTAAGTTCTATGTTTCCATGAATTAAAAATACTATTGATTTATTGGATAACTGCCTATTGATTTCCCCCTCATCCCAAAATGATAAATCTGCCCAGATCTTCCTATGTATTTTAACATACTCCACATTATCTTTGCTTTGTCAGTGTGGTAGTTTGATGCTTTTGTGAGCCCAAGAAAATAATATGTTTTTATAGATAATCTGTTCCTGTGTGTGTGAAGTTATTGTAGGTGGGAACTTTTGATTAGATCACTTCAGTTAAGGGCCTTTGATTAGATTACTCTAATAAGGCATGAACCAGGGTGGGACTTAATCTTCTTACTGTAGACCTTTATAAATGCAATGATACAGAGAAACAGAGAAATGACATGGAAGCTGAGAGAGAAGACACAGATGGAGGAGCCAGAAGCTGAAATTAATGGCATGTGGAGAAGGCTGAGAGTAGTAGATACTCCCCCATGCCTTCCCACATGACAGATGAGTCCAGGATTGCCTGCAGCCAGTCTTCAGGGAGAGAGCACCTTGATGAGGCCTTGATTTGGACACTTGTCTCCGTTTCAGAATTGTAAGCTTGCAAGCCAATAGACCCTGTTACAAAACCAATGCCTTTCTGTTATATTGCTTTCCACAGCTTCTGGCATGCTAAGACATTCAGGGACAGATTTCTGCTTTCATCAAGCTGATCAACAATTTAGAGTTCTTATTTTTACCTAAAATAATAAAATACAGATACTGAGAATTTGGAGTAATGAGAGTAGGTAAAGATCTGCTTGGCCTCTGTGAAACCACTGCTAAGTTTACCTGTCTCTGTACAGCCACAGTTTTCCTTTAGAGTTACAGGGGGATTATCCTTCCATAGATTTGAATTCTTTATCTACACACAACAAGGTTTGCCTGTTGACTTTTGTTAACTGTATTGACATCCTAGAGGGGTGGGTAGAGACCTTTTTTTTTTTTTTAAGTTTTGTAGCCCTTTATTAGCAACTAAAATAGAAGGTATCTATTGAACAACATGGGTAGCAATTGTCTACCTGGAGATTTATTAGAATCTAATACAAATAATTTATAAATACAATTTCATTATTAAATAGCTTCCACCCTTCTTTGTGTACAATCTGCAAAACAATAATAAAAGCTGAATATATGGGCACAAGTCTGCAAAAAGTGAAAATTAAGATATGGTAAATGCTTTACAGGTTACTTTCAAAAATCTTTCTGCCACAAGTAGGCCTTTACACTGTCATCATTTTTGAAGAAAATATTTTGATGCTGGCCTTCCTTCCCTTGCCCTAAACAATAAAACATTTTTTAATGAGATGAAATTAAAGACGGACTACACCTACTAGAAAAGAAGAGAAGAAAGTTTTGTTAGTTCGAGGTTTCAGAATCCCCCCAAACCAGGAACAGTATCTTTGTAAGGGGTAGGCTGGGACCCAGACAGAGTATGAGTATATGCAGGTGGCAGCCCTGAGGATTCAGAAGTTCAGTGGACCATGAGTGCTCCAGCTGCATAACTCACTGAATTGTCTTGCCAGTTCTACATTGGCTTGACAGGGCATAATTCAGAAAGGAAAAGCTCATATTCATGCCATTCTTCTGGAGCTCTGTAATAACATTTAATAACACCCCAATGGGATGTCTTCCACATATTGTATTATGGTATTTCTTCAAGTAATTGCTAAAAGATATCGGGTCTAATTATACTATAATACTCATACCCGTTTTATCTAGATGTTCAATGGATCTATAAATCTCCCCCTATGATTCATCATATTAACTGTAATGGAAACTTTGACCCTTCCATGACTTTGCCTGTGTAAAACAAATGCATTTCAATACTGTTTTCCTCCTCATCTGTCTGCAGAGACATGTATTCAAACATTCCTATCTTCCATAGTTCTCTGTAAATCTTTTGGTCAATACTAAGGCCATACAAAATTGGCTTATATATATCCACACTCGAAAGTGCACATTGAAAGAGGGGGACATGATGGAAAGGCCAAAGGATGAAAATTCCCTGGGTAATGGATGGATCCATTTGTTTATAAGCATGAGCAGCACAAGATCCACAGTAGGTATATCCTGCATGGGGTTCAATAATGACTCTAGCAGGTCTTTTTGTACACTCTACTTGTGAAAGCCAATCTTCCAGCTGTGCATTCAGCTGAGGTCCTGAAGCTGGGTACCAGCTCCCAGCGTGACTGGTTTCCCGGCAGACCAGTTGGTTGAACATTTTGGACCCTGAGCCGCCAACTGTGCAGGAGGATGAATGAGCAGGCGCTGGCGGCAGCTGCAAGAGCGGCTCCTCTATGGGACGAGGCACTGTAGACCCAGCCCAAGAGGAGGCGGCAGCGGGGAGGGAATCAGCCCAGCCCAGCAGGAGGAGGAATAGGAGAAGAAGGCGGCCCAGGAGGAGGAGGAGGTGGTAGCTGGGGCGACAGCAGCAACAATCACCACAAACTCTGGTGGCCGCTGGAAGACGGGGCTCCCCGCGGCTTCACAGAAGCTGGGGATGCTGCTCAGAGATGCTGCTGCTCCCCAGCCAGGGCTGTTTCCACCAAACAGCCCCACACGGTCCCCTCCCCTCCATGTCGGCCGCCCCAGCCACCGCCCGTCGAGACTTATTTGTTGAGCCACTATTTTCTAGATGTCCCTGAGCTTCTTAACATATGCAAGGTTCTGATTTTCTCTGGACTGGCAGTTTCAGAATAATGATAAATTGACTAAAATAGGAAAATTAAAGCAAATAAACATCTGCTGGGGCTCGGTGAAACAATTTTTGTGGGTTACTGTATCTATTAAAGCAAAAATGTCCTTTACTGTATTGAGTAATTTCTCCTTTTATAGATTTGTCTCCGTTCTAGAAATAAATCTTTCCATGCTGAATTTCACTGATTATGTTGATATCCTGCAGGGTTACAAAACACTTCTATTTTAAACTCATTTCCTAGACTAGCCACAGTTTTTTTAAGCTTCCCCAATATAATGATTCTTTTCAAATTGACAGCTATTAATAAGAATTTTCGGGATAAAGACAAATTGGCTAATTTCCTAAAAATTCTGAGTTGTAGTTTCTCACATTTTGATCTTCACCTAATATAGGAATAATTTCCTTATGCAATGATTACATTCAATATCTTTTGGTTAGTAAAGAGAACACTCTGTGCCACACATCTTTTTCTTTTACTTTAGTGCAGATTTTACTATGAAAAAACTGACATTTTTTGTTGGATATAAGGAACCACCTTTGTTCTATCTCGATTCTTTAAAACATCATTGTATTTCAACTGTTTAACAGTTGATGAAGAGTAGGAATCCCACTCACTATGTTGCTTTACACACATAAATTTGTGAATTATGTAATTTCTAAATAACCCTTAGATAATAAGGAGCATAGAAGAATCCCTGGACTGTCTCATATACCCAAGGCTATTTATTCAATAATCATGATACACAATGAGGGAGTAGTCATAAGGTAAATTTAGCAAAGAGGAAACTTGACAAATTTCAGAGGTTGAGGAGAAAGAGGCAATATTAAAAGATGGAGAATAGGAAAATTCTAAGGATCAATATCATAGTTTTCATAAAGAAAATAAAAGTAGCTGAGAATTTTGTTTGGCCAGTAACCTACTCTTTAGTTCAATAATATGAACTTAGCCCCTGTGTTAAAATGTACCTCTCACCCACTGAGTTCATATGTGCTCAGAAACCAGAGTTCCCATTCCAGCCCTTGCTTATCACCATCCACACAAAGGCACTGAACATTTCTCCCCAAGCAGTCAGGCGGTTCCCAAAAGAGCATGCCCCACACTGAGAAAGCTAACTTCGTACTTTCCCACCATACACCTTCCTGCCATATATATGTGTCCCTTCTTAAAACCTTCCCAGTTCTCCCAGCTCAAAAGCTGAACTCCCAACCTAAGGAGCCAGCTGAAGTCTTACTTTAGACCCCTGCAATGTGTCAGTGATCTATTAAACTTTTCCGCCTGAACCTTGGTCTAACTTATGAGCTTCACTGAACCGGGACCTAACGCCCTGAGTATTATTTTCGCTGTTTAATAGATTATCTTCTTGAAGGAATTTCTTTTCTTTATAAAAATGAGGTTGATAGAATAACTCAAACATAATTGCAATGGTTACTATATAAAAACAATTTGCATTAAGCATTTGGCAAAAACATGCAAAATGCATATGAATATAACCAATGCAGGAAAATCAACATTATTTTTACTATTCACATAAATGGTAACAAAAATAATAGTCATGTTGCAATGACAAGTGAACTTTATAAGTAAAATAATCATTGTAGGAAATCTAACATATTTATGGTTATACCTCTTTAATTCTGCTTTTCATACATGAAAATTATAAGTATGGAAATTAGGTATCTAGTAATTAATTATTTTATCATTGAAAAATAGTTATGATTGTAGCAAGATTGGTTTATGATTGTAAATGCATCAAGACATTCACAAATAGAGTAATTTTAGTTAGAATAGTTACTTTAAATGAAGAGATTTCTACAAAATAGAGAAGAGCATGCAGGGTGAATATTTGGTTAGAACGTTAGCCCTTCATAAATATTGGGAATCAGTTTTGCTGGAAGAGAGGATGCTTTATAGCAGGCACATTTCAGGTAGGATATTATCTTAGAAACTGTTAACTGGTAAGAATGTGAAGTAGAGTGACAGCAAGAGAAATCTGTCTATGAATTGACAAAAGGAAAATGGAATCAATTAGATTTTGTATCAAATAACCATTTTATCGATGATGCTACAATGGAAGAAAAAAAGGACACTTTCATGTCTTATGGAACACTTCGAAGAAAGAGTGATAGGCATGCATTATCTGGTATCATTGGAATTAATAGTTTCAGTAATCAGAAACTTGACTAGCTTTGCTACTTAAACAGTTTCAAAGTCAGCTGGCCACAGAACAAGAACAGCAGGACTCACTCATCTTAATCATGATAAGTGTAGAGAATTGGTAGTAAATGTAGACAGTTCTTTAAAATTCTCTTATACAGACTCTCTTATATAGTATGTCTAAAACAATTTTTGATGTTGAATAAAAGAAGATGACAATGATTGGGCATTTCTAAAAACAGTTTGAAAACATATTAACAGAAATAGTGTGTATGTGAAAATAACTGAAAGGTTTATGAGATTACTCTTATTTTAAATTACTTTATGATTCTCTGATGCTATGAATATTGAAATTAATATATATTACTAGAGTTAGGAAAATCATAAAAGAAATATATGCATTCTCTGATTTCTACGTAACGTCTTTTTCCCATTTCCTCTGTGTTGACACAAAATTTGAAAGAAGTTTAACTATATTTGAGATATGTATTTAAATTTGCATCTATCCCTGCAAAATATTCAGAGTTTTATTATCTGTACATTTTTGTTGTTTACACCGTGATGTGATGTATATATCTCTATGTCCTAGTTTTTCATATTCAATGCTATACTTGTGTAATTTTTGCATTATTCTTGGAAAGATTTTCCAAAATATTGTGAAAAAAGATTGGAATGATTTTGAACAGAAAAACAAAGAACATCTTATAGATAAGGCCATACCTTATTCACCAAGTACTTCAACAGATGCCTGTACATTTGGGAAAGTTTCAGGATACAGTCACATCCAATAAAGAAGAGGATATTGAGAGATTGGCTTACAGAAGCCCCCTGTTTAAAATGCTGTCTTAGGACTCACTCTTATACTGTTTCTTGGATTAGAAATAAAGTTATTAAAAAGATAACTAGGTGAGGAATTAAGGCCATGATAAGGATTAAGAACTGAAGCTCTTGCTAATGTTGGAAATCATGGAGTTGCTTATTTTATTGAAAATGTGAACTATTAACACACTGGCCTTCATCAGGGATATGGTTTGGAAGCTTTTCATCCCTTCATGAGCTGGGATAAAAAGTTTATGCAGTGCTCAAGTTATTCAAGCTTTCTGCAACATGAAGAAAGAGGAGTTACTGAACAGAGAGAAATATAACAATCATTGACAATGAAGTTTTCCCACAGGAACTGGATATTGCTTATGCAATGTGATTCACTTTTCCCACCAAATGAAAAATAGAAGCATACCCTAGGAAGAGGATGTGGCTCAAGCAGTTGGGCACCTGCTTCCCACATGGGAGGTCCAGGGTTTGGTTACATTGCCTCCTAAAGAAGATGAGCAGATTCCACAACCACTGCAGATGCCACAACTGCTGCAACCTGCAGAGACCACAACCAGTAGATGCTGCAAACAACAGATGCCACAACCAGCAGACTGCCACAGCCAGGGGAGAGCTGATGTGGCTAAGGCAGTTGGACACTTGCTTCCCACCTAGGAGGTCCCAGGTATGGTTCCTGGTGCCTCCCAGAGAAAAGGAACAGACAAAATGAACAGACAGATGAGAGAGCTGGGGGGGGGGAGTGGATAAATAAATTAAAAAATATATAAATCTTAAAAAAAAAAAAAAAGCTTACCCTCACCAGATGGAAAGAGTTTTATCCATTTCTGGTTCCCAAAAGCTTAGCTAACATCTTGGTGGCTAAATAATATATTAAACCTTTAATTTCTAAGAATTGAATAAGAGGAAACCAGCCTTTGTACTTTAACATCCATACCTAGCAAATATTCAGCCTTAAGCAACTTACCATCATCAACCTGAAAATGTTACAAAGAACCCAAAAGGCTCATTATGGCTCAGGATATTTTATTCTATATAGAAGCAAGTGAAATCAATACCACAAAACTTTTGTTTTCCAAAACTATTAACTCTAGTAACAGTCTGAAATGTATTTTTATTCATCAAATTTCATTTTCTATACTACTACAAACAAGGACTTCATAATGTAGTTTTTAAAAATTAATATTTTCATACCTTGATCATCAAAATAGCTGTTTCCTGAAGAAAGACAACTTTGGTCAATTTTATATTCACGTAACACTCTTCAAAATCAGTAATTACATTTCTGGATGTTTGCCTGAGGAAATATGCCTTTAATTTTCACATCTTTTGATTTGTTTATAATTTATAGTATATGTAGAGTTGCAGTTCATGAATTCTCCTCCAGACATTTGAATATGTAGAAAAATTGGTTTCTAGTCTCAAAAATACTGCTCTACTGATTCTCCTTCCTTTCACTTTCTCTCTAAATTTTTATATTTTATTCATTATTTTTCAGATATTTTACCTTGGTATTTCTGAGTGTTGAAGCCTTTTGTCAGCTCCGTGGGGTTCACGGGAGGTGAGGAGGACGTGGCGCTGGAAAGACAACCACGGGGACAAGGTTGATGGTGTGGGTTTCAAGCCAAGTCCAACTTTATTGAGGAAGTGGGTAAGGCTTTATAGTGTGGAGAGGTGACGTGTTGGATGCTGATTGGTTGGGCTCAGGGTTTGCTACAATAGGTTGCTGGAGTTGTTGCTGGGCAGGGAACTGGTTACAGGGTTGGGCAAGCAGGAGGGGGAGAGGGGGGTTGAGGGCGGGAAACTTGGCGGG